>SNQJ01S0043770.1:98752-111175 GCA_010110895.2 Picea sitchensis
TTAAACATATAGTGATGAGAAAGGACGTTGTATACCTTGGAGTGATCAGATGAAGTGATAATATGAGTCTGAATACAGGTGATGAAGGGTATAATAATGGCAAAAAGTATGGGCAAAAAGGGTACAATATGTGGTCCTAACACCTACAAGGAACACATGTCAATAACATGTGTAGGATCACAAATATAATGTCTCAAACAAATACGTGAAAAACATCATGCATACGCCTCAAAGAATTAGGCAAGGTTAGTTGATAGGCCACGAGCCGCTTTCTCTCCACAATCTCGAAAGATCTAATGAACCTAGGAGAGATTTTATCTCCCTTTCCAAACTTGATCGAACTCTTATGCAATTTATACACGCAAGAACACTCGATCACCAACTTCGTAACTACATTCAACATGGTGCGCATCAACATAACTCTTTTGCCAATCCTGTGCTCCTTTGATGCTTTGTCTTATTGTTTTCATTTGATCTTCCATCTCTTGGATCTCTTCTGGTCCCACCAGGACCCTATCCTCGAGTTTATCCCAACTCAAAGGAATCCAACACGGTTTCCCGTAAAGAAATGCGAAAGGCACAATCTTAATGGTTGTTTGGTAACTGTTGTTATATGCGAATTCTACTAGTGGCAATAATTATTCCCAAAACTTTTGTTGGTCCCATCATGTACATGCACAACATGTATTCCAAGATTTTATTTGTTCATTCGGTCTACCCATCTGTCCTCGGGTGATACGCATTACTAAAGTTAAGTTGGGTTCCCAAGGCCTCTTGGAAACTAGTCCAAAATCATCGAGTAAACATTGATCCTCGATTGGATATAATCCTCTTAATCATGCCATGCAACATCACAATATCATTGATGAAAACTCTAGCTATGTCAGGTGTCAGATACGTCGTATGCACAGGAATAAAATGATCACTCTTCATCAGATTTTCGACTACCACAAAAATTGAGTTGTGTCTCCATGCCATCAGTGGAATTCCAACAATGAAATCCATCGAAATAACCTCCCATTTTGATTATGGAATAGCCTGTGGTTGTAGTAATCCTGTTGGATGTCTATTTTCAGCCTTTACCTACTAACATTCTAGACATCTGGCCACATAGTTGACTATGCCTGCCTTCATTCCTTTCCAAAAGAATAAGGGTTTAAGGTCCGCCCTCATCTTCATGACTCCTGGGTGAGCCATGTGCACTACTCTGTGAGCCTTGTTTAGCATCAAACTCCTCAACTCGTTGTTCAGTGGTACGTAAATTCAATTTTTAAATCTCAGTAGTCCATTGTCATCCAACGTAAATCCTTCAAATCTTTGTACCATCATTGTGTTTTGTTCGATAAAATTCTTGACCTCTTTGTACCAGTCATCGTCGCACTGTAAAGTTAGAATATTTTCACGTATATTAGTCTGAAGAGGCAACACCAAAAATAGGTGTGGTCTCTGACTCAATGAATCTTCCACTCGGTTCATTGTTCCCTTTATGTAAGTAATATTGAAATCGTATTCACTAAGAAATTTCGACCAACGTCGTTGTCGTGTGTTCAGGTCGCTTGCATAAATATGTGTTGTAGTCCACAGTGGTCCATCTTTAGTTCTAATTTTCATCCAAAAGCGTAGTGTCTCCAAACCTTCAAGGCATATACAATGGCTAACAACTCCAAATCATGCATCACATAGTTCTCCTCATGCCTTCTCAGTTTCATCGAGATGTAAGCGATCACTCGACCGACTTACATCAAGACTTCAGACTTCCTTGGATGCATCAGTACACACCAAGAAGTCCACGTCCATGTCAGGGACCTTTAGTATTGGTGTTGTTTTCAACATCTCCTTGAGCCTCTGAAATGCTTCCACGCATCTCTCGGTCCAAACAAATTTCTTGTTCTTCTTTTGTAATTCCGTGATCGGATTTGATATCTTCGAAAATCCCTCGATGAATCGTCGATAGTATCCTGCTAAACCCATGAAGCTACGCACTTCTGGGACATTCATCGACGCAGACCATTCCATAATAGCCTTGACCTTCATAGGGTCCATAGTGATACCTTCGTTGGAGATGACATGCCCTAAGTAGTGAATCTTCGATTGATAAAGCAAGCATTTCGACAACTTCCCATACAATTTGTTCTCTCGCAGACACTGTAGTACCAAGCGTAAGTGCTCATCATGTTCCTCCGTCATCCGAGAGTAATTCAAAATATTGTTAATGAATACTTGGACGACCTTGTCCAAGTACTCATGAAACACCCCGTTCGTCAAAATCATAAATACCCTTGGGGCGTTCGTCGGTCCAAACGGTAAAAAAATAAACTCGTAATGTCCAAACCTCATCTTAATGGCGGTCTTAGGGATTTCATCCTCCTTGATCCGTAATTGGTGATTCCCTGATCACAAATCGATCTTGGAAAACACCGTCGCACCCTTCATCTGATCGAACAGATCATTAATCCTTGGCAATGGATATTGATTCTTGTTCGTTTCCTTGTTCAGTTGATGGTAGTCAATGCAGAGTCTCCACGACGCATCCTTATTTCATATGAAGATAACAGGCACACCCCACGGTGACACACTCGGACGTATAAGCCCTAGGTCCAGTAACTCCTTTAGTTTCATTCTCAACTCCTATAACTCCAGGGTCGACATCCGATAAGGTGTTCTTTCTATCAGTTCAGTCCTCGGTTTCAAGTCTATGGTAAAATCCAATTCCCTCTCTGGTGGCATCCTAGGTAACTCCTCTAGGAAGATGTCTACAAACTCTCTCACCACAGGAAGGTGTTCTAGACCTTCCACTACTCCCTTCTCATTTAACGCAAGGATCACATAAAGCTTACATACCTTGCGCATGCTCTTCCATAACTGCAAGGAGGAGATAAACCTCAGGGAAACTCCATGGTTCCGAACTAAAATCACACGTCTCTATCCCTCATCATCGACCAAGATCAATTGTTTCATCTTACAGTTGAGTATCGCCTCATGCGATTCCAACCAGTCCATACCGATCACGACATCATAAGATCCTAAGATCGTGATGTATAGGTTGGCCCTGGTGACAAAATATCCTAGGTTAAGGGTACATCCCGTAACCTTTCCTCCAACCTTTTGTTTGGCTCCCGAAGAACTCTCTACAAAGCTAAACTCATCCTATTTGACTTCCTTTACCTTAATCCTTGTTAGCACTGCACCAAAAAATAAACTCTCGGTAGCACCGAGATCTATCAAAATACTAAGGGTCTAGTCAGCGACGATACCTAATTTCTCGAGCACAATCGACTGGTGCTCTTCCTAGTGGTTTTTCACTGCTGCATGAATCCAATGGGCCTTGCCCAAAACTCCCACGGTAGTGGGTCCGACTGATCTAGATGCTCCGGCCCTTTCCTCTGGGCAGTGATGCTGGTAATGTGGTTGCCCACAATCCAACACACTTTCTTTGGTCCAATATTATTGGTACCCGAAGTAGAAGTTGAATTCTAACAATAAGGCCAAAATTGAACTTCTTGACCTTAAGTCTCTGGGTAATTTGGTGCAGAGCATACCGAAGCAGCTCCAAAATAGGCCTCATACTCAGGCACCGTACAACTTCCTTGTCACAAGGCATCGAACTTGTTGAGCTGATGCTCAACAAATTCCTCAAAAATATACCTCTCCTCGAACCAATCCTCGAACATTTCCCATGACACATCATCGACAACCATGCTCAAATGTGGCAGGAGTGTCTTCTGCCATAGAAGAGAACTCCCCTTCAGTTGAAAGAACACCATGCAAACCTTCATGCTGGAGGTCGTAATCATAAAGCGTGAAGCAAAATGCCTTCATCTACAACCGTGCCTTGATGGAACAACCGTATGTGATACTCATGGACTCAAGAACTCAACTCTCTTGATTTCTCAGTGGATTCTAATGGTACTGGCTAGGGCACATTGTGGACCCTTAGGAGTACAGGTACCCTGGCCTCATCTTAGTACCAATGGTGAATCAAGGCCCCTTGAAATTACCTGGAAGGGCCTTGTGAGGCCATCACCATCCCTTACAACAAGTGAATCCATCCCAAGGAATTTTTCTTCCCCTTGGGGGTTCGACTTCGAGGGTGTTGGAAATTCTAGAGGCATCGCACCTCCTTCCACGACACCACGTTGCGAACCTCTGAGGCATCCTCTAAATGCGATCACCACATGGACACGTTAAGGTTTTTAATTAACGCAAGGGTTAATACTCACGGATTCACTGGAGTGGAAAGCCTAGTGATACATAGTCGCAGGGTTGAACTAGCTATGATACCATCTATAATGACCCCATCGTTATGACTACAAGCGAAGCAAAAGTGAAATTTTTTTTGTTTTGTTTTAGGTAGGAAGGAAATGACGACAACTATTTAACCACACAAGCTGGTGACGAACACACGCACGTCGATTAGGAAACATACAACAACAACTCAATGCACTAGCACAATGAGAAACGAGGCGAAACATGTGTAGATCAAAATAGAAATTACTACCTGCCCATCATAAACACGATGACCAATAACTATATACCTCTACGGCATGAACAACCAAACGCAGTGAGGAGTTACAAACCAAATACCAACAACCATTAAAATGAACAACGCCCACATCGAGAAGCACTGACTTAGGCTCATTTTTCATTTTCCTCACATCCATCGGGGCGCGCAATAACCCCCTCATCAGGAATCATGTCGTCACAAGGCGATAGGTGTGACGGTAACCCTGGCACAACATAATACGTATAGACCAATAACCCAAGATAAAATTTAATGCGCTAGGAGACCAAATTAACCGACAAGAAGACTAGACCCATGCTCCCAAGCAACAGGTTGACAAGACACAAGGCGACATCCTCAATTAAGATGCGCAAGTTGTTAAAGGACTTTGCCACCACCATAACCCATTATCCATTAAGAAAATAATTTATTACCTTGGTAAGGAAACCATTTAATCTAAAGTGACCAAGTTAAAGGACTGATATATAAGACAGATAAATAATAATTGCTATATAAATACAATTAATCTAAAGTTTTCCAAGTCATAAGACTGATATGGAAAACAATTGACATATGCCAGAATTGTAAGAGATAAGTTTATATAACACAAGTGTTTATTTACAACCCTCACTCCCTAGATTTAAAAGTGTGGAAGAGTAGAGAGATTTTACTAATAAAGGAGTTATAGGTGTAACAGTCGTGGCTTGTCCCTTAATGTATTTTGAACTGAAAGATCCTAAAGAAATTTTGGTGGGTGATTGTGGAGATTGGGTTTAACTTTTAATTAAAACAAGGAACAATTACTGCATTAGTATTCAAAAAATTATCAGTAGTTTAATAAAGGTAAGGGGGTGTGGAACCCAAATACAAATCAAAGGAGTGATAAAATAAAACTTTCCTCTACTAAGTTCGGCAACTAACAGTCGATGTATGATCCTAGGTTAAGGTCGAATTTCTGTAGAGAAAGGTAAGAGAAATTTTATTTGAATAAAACACAATACATCAATATGCTTTTGCAGAAGAGAATTTCTCGCATGGGTTTTCACTTGGCTGACTTACTAACCCAGAATGTCCACCGTGGCATTATTCTTAACTCTGAGATCCAGCAAAATTTGAACAACGAGTGCCTCCCTTTCAGATATAGTTATAGGATGCTATTTATTATGGTTACCCGTTCCATTTCTGAGATCGTTATTATAACAATGAAATAACTCTCTTAGTAAAAGGAAAATGCAGAGTTCATTCACTAATTAAAATATAATTGATCAATCAGAAACATTTGCCTGACATTTGTATACCAATTCGTCGTCTGTACCAACGTTGTCCTTCACATGTGGATATTTAAGGGAAACATTATCTAGCATTACATGGCTATCTAGCTTGAGATGTTGTCTACCAAAATTCTCTGTCCATCAATGGTGTTGTCTAAAATGTGAATTTGCATTGTAATAAGATATATACCAATGAATTGCACTACATAAAGGATGATAACACAGTCACACTACTAACCAAATGTTTGTCATACACACACACAATTGTGAACCATTCGTTGTCTTTTAAATATATTTGTTGTTATTTTAATTCTAAGTTTAAACTCATTGTCAAGTGATTAAAACTCGTTGTCTCTTATTACAATTGATGACTATCATTAATTCGTTGTCTATCACCCATAACATTGTCTATTAAAAGGTATGAAAGTTTTGTCTAGTAATTGCATGTTATTGCGGGGTTAAATAATATCTCTGTGTAATTATGAAATATAGATAAAAAATGTTGTCTAAAAAGATTATTGTCTATAAATATACAATATGTAGTCTATAAAATTACTGACTAATAAATTTGATGTCTGATTAGATTGCTCTTGCATCTAATGTCGTCGATTCCAAATGATGGCAGACAACTAGCAACCACAGACATTAAGGCAATGAGGATATTTTTCAATTGATATTCTTCTCAAGCAAGTACGTGGCTCGGCTGAATAAAGCTATGACAAAAGTTTTAAAACATATATTTTCTAAAAGGAGGAAAGACAACTAAATACATTGATAAGTTGGCAATACTTTAAACATATATTTTGAAAGGAAGAGGAGACATCTAAGTGCATTAATAAGATAAAATGATTGATAATATCAAGCTAATAGGAATTGTCTTTAAAATTTAAACTTTTAATAATTTTAAACAGATATTTTGGGAAAAAGGAAACGAAACATAAATAATGTCAATTTAATTTGTATTAAGTTTTATAAAATTTAAAGCACAAAGCATAATAATAATTTACAACTGCCTTGTAATGTCAACTAAAATGAAATTCGTTATCAATCAATAAAATAAATGCGCAAGTTAAAAATTTCTCAAGTAAATAAACTTTCAATCAATAAAAGAAAAAAAACAGTCTCTCTCTCATTAAAACTCAGTCAAGAAAGTTGGGTGTTATCATAAAATTGTTGAGTTTATCATAAAATAAATCATTGAGTGTTAGCATAACAAATCGTTGGGTTTAACGTAATAATCATTGTCAATACATGGTAAAATCACAGGCAATTAAAGACTCAATTCTCAGACAATAAATAGGTAAAATTTTCCGTCAATGTATTAATTTGTAGAGTAAAATCGTAGGCCAGAGGGATTAAAGATGCATTTCGCCATCGAAATGTAATAGATTGCAGAGGAAAAATTTGTGGTTGAAATCTTGCAGGGAGAAAAGATAAACAAGACGTAGAGGTATTCAATCGCAAGAAGGTGCGAGACAATCAATCAACCAGGAACGATCAATAGGGGTACACAGTTGGGAAAAAACATCCTTCAATCATCATCCACGCACATAAAAGTAGGGCATTAGGATCTATAGGTCTATTAACACGGAAGGGATCACTGTCAACCCGGCTCTTGGCCAACATCTCAGGCGTGGACTGATGATCTAGGGATGGGGACGAAATGTAAACCACAAACCCTTCACAAAAATCAATAAAACCAACAGGACAGTCTCAGCATTCGGGTATCAATGGCCAAGGGAATCAACTCAAGCGGCGAGATTAAGGCTATGGTGAAATTAAGTTTTTGATTAAAATTCTAAGTCAACACTTTATTTACATAATTAAAAGTACAGAAATGAAAGCGTAAGGTCAATAATAATCTACCATGCAGAATAAAAGCATGTGTACCGTAGCCTGAGGTGATAATTCCAAGTCGTTGTCCTGCTTTTCGACCAATGAGACTTCACTGGTACCTCCCATCCAACGCTAGGCATACTCTTCTTCCCCCTTATCCCTCCGAGTTGCAAAGGTCCACACACACTAAACCAAAGAACAACTAGCTCCCAGTTCGCCTCGCAAGCTCGAGCTACCACTCCTCACCGAGTTGGGTATCCCAACTCCCACAAGATAAGTCAATCAAGTCTAAATTTTTGCAGCGTAACATTACGCATAACAGAAGAGATCCATCCTCCTCCTCCTCACTCCTTTATATAGAGTTTCTAAGTCCATTCTTTCCCAAATTCCCATTTAATTTATTGTTCAATAATTTAATTCAGAAAAATCCTCCCCATACATGTGTCACACATCCCCTTCTTTGCACTAGAAATTAATTTCATTAATTATTTAATCACTCCTATTTCCCTCACCCACCTAAAAGCATTCCTAGAATCGCTCCTAGGTTTCCCTACCATGTAAAAAAGCATGTGTACCAGAGTCTGAGGTGATAATTCCAAGTCATAGTTCCGCTTTTCGACCAATGAGACTTCAATGGGTACCTCCCATCCAACGCTAGGGCATACTCTTTCTTCCCCTTATCCCTCCAGCTGCAAAGGTCCACACACACTCAAACTGTCCAAAGAACAACTAGCTCCCCGTCATTTCAAGTAAGCTCGAAGCTAACATCTTCTCACCGAAGTTGTATCCCAACTCCCACAAGATAAGTCAATCAAGTCTAAATTTTTGCACAGAATACGATAACGTAAGAGATCCATCCTCCCTCCTCCTCAATTTTTATAGAGTTTCCTAAGTCCATTCTTCCCAAATCTCTACTTAATTTTAATGTTTAATAAATTAATTCAAAAGTATCCTCCCCATACATGTGTCACATCCCTTCTTTGCACTAGAAATTAATTTCATCAATTATTTAAACTCCTCATTTCCCTCACCCACCTAAAAGCATTCCTAGAATCAGCTCCTAGGTTTTCCCATATTCCCTTACACATTTTAATTACTTTCCCCCTTACTAAATTACTAGCTGAGTTCAATTTAGAAAATTCTTAAAGGCAAGACCTTGCCAAGTTAGCCCTACTCTTTCCTTTATGATCTCTTTTTATGTTTCCTCCCTTTTCCCTTAGTTTTCTAATTTTTAAGTTTCATTCTTTTCCCATTTTATCTAAAATCTCAAATTAGCAAGTGTAGGAAATTACCTATTTCCTTTTCTTTAATTAATAATTCTTTAATTAGCCTTAAGTAACAAAACAACTATTTCCTTTGGTAAAAAAATATCCCCCAAAGTAATTTGATTTTTTATAATTTAAATGAATGGCTTACCCCTTTCGCTTCACATGTTTAATGATGATTATCGTAAGATAATATATATATATATATATATATATATATATATATATATATATATATTACCACAAGTATCACTTAGACCTAGATTTTATTTTCCTAGGTTGGGTGACATTTTATTAGGGAAATTGTTTTTAAATCTTTCTTATCACATTATTCGTTCTAAGGCCATCTAGGTTTAATCACTTATTAGTTAACAACACAACATGCCCTTCAGGATGCACTAGGTGCTCCAAGGGTGCTACTCGTCTCATTATGTTTCCCTTTTGCGATGTGCCCTTCAGGACACACTACGTGCTTCAAGGGTACCACTCGCCTCATTCTTTTTTTCTTGCGCGACATGCCCTTCAGGATGCACTACGTGCTCCAAGGGTGCCACTCATCTCTTTACTGACTTGGTAGACATCAAAAACCCCTGGAGTCAATACTCCGTCAGGTGATCTTGTGGGAGACTAAGGGCCTCTAAGGAATAAGGCCCGTGCCTTATTACACGCCCCTTAGAATCGTCCTGAGAGACTATCACAATCTACCCTCATGGCATCGTGGGTCTTCTCGAACTAGGTAATCGTTAACCTATAGTTCGAGCCATAATGAGAGTGCTAGTAGGTTGTGGAAGGGCTGTTGTACAAAACTCTCCCTCAACATCTCTCGTAGTCGTGCGTGACCCCTCTACTCCACATGTGATTCTGGTCAGCAAGCTATCGTCAGCCTGCATCATCAACGAATCATGTCAGAAATAAAATACATAATCATAACATCTAATCAGATGCACATAAGGCATATATATACAACAATCAAACCCCAATAGGCCACTCCCTAACTCGATCTCGAGTCCAATGGTTTCATTGCTGCCTCTGCATCCTCAGGGTCCAAAATCCTGCACACTCAAGAGAACCGAGTCAATAGCACCTATCTATGTTAATATAGAAAAATAACATGCCATCATATCCATAATGCCTCATAATCATAATCAAATGCCCAATAGTATAATAGTCTAGATCACTTGCAAGCAAGTGTCCTCAAAGAATAACTTTGCTCAGTGCGTTCAAGAGTGAGATGTTACATAGTCCTATATCTTAGTTGTTGTTATGATTTAGTGGATAAGTATTTAAATAGCAAGCAATGTTTAACATGTTGAACTAATAACAACCTAGTTAGAAGGGATTAATGTTCTCGTTAATCCAACTATTTGTTGTGTCCTCGCTGGAGGATATTTCCTGCAATCTGTTGGTTTCAATTCCTATGATTACGTCTATCCCGAAATTCTCAAAATCTTTCAGTACACTCGGGATTCCTTAGAAAATCCTATATTTTCCAATGTTATTGTAATTCATCAAGGTTACCACCTTGTTTTCATGTGGCAGATTGTCTCTGACCATTCCTTGTTGACTCCTATTCAATCAACGTCTGCACAAGGAATTCAATTAATACTAATAATAATGATTTGTGGAACAAAGGATTCCCTGCAGTAAGATGTGACTACTTAGTTTAGCAAGCATATACATTTTTTTTTATGATATTAATGTGTCTCTTAAAAATAAATCCCATATATCGGCTAGATAATCTATCCATTAAATAATTTTTTATTCTTGTTCTTGGATTCGTAAGTAGAGAAGAGAGACCGAATCGACTTTCCCTAGTCAGTTGGTTCCATCACATTCTGAGTTGTGTGGAAAAGATGGATACCAGACAATGAGAAAAATTCCCTTCATGGGTTTTTTCAATTACTTTTCTTTAAATGAACCAAACTAAATGAAATACTAGAACAACAATCCAATCAAAATCATATCAACGAGAGGCAAAATCTAAATTTCCTATTTCCCAATTTTTTACCCTTTTTATAGTATTTTTTCTTAACAAGTTTTTGTTTAAAATCGGAGTATAAATTAGAGTAATAGTTGAAATTGTAAATGTTTAAGATTAAATATTCTAAGTATTAAATTTAAAACTATATTTGAAATCTTACATTGAGGCAGATTTGTGGAAGTAGCCCACCCATATAGATAGCAGCCATAAGCCATCCTAAGGATGTTCCTACTAGACTGGTAGATTGTTCACCTATCATTGAGTCCATGAATGCAATTGCGCTCACTTCCTGAACTTGGACATAATCAATAATTTCATAACTATGAAGCAATTCATGTTGCATTTTTAATTATTGTTACACCCAATAATTCATGTTATTCATTTTTAACTATTTTAAGTTCTGCATTAGCAAACATTAACTTACAAGATATGTAGATGATAACTACCTGCAAAAATTTCCCCCCTATAACTATGAATGATGTCGTTTATGCTTTAGTAAAAGTAGAGATTGAACTACCATTGATATGTTTTAAAACAATTCAGAGATACAATTTGAAAATTACCTCAACAGTTCCTCTTTGCACCTGTTAAAACAATTTATCATATGCAACATAGTTAGCTTTAATTATGAAATCTAGACGATGCGCCTACGATTGAAAGGCTTATATTCTAAAATTAACTGGGCCAATTTTTTTATTTGAATACAAGAAGAAAACAATTGGTATTTTTTAGTTCAGTTATCAATAAAAAGTATATATATTATGTAGGATGTATATAAAGTCACACCCTATCCAAAAATTTAAAACTGCATTTGAAATATTACATTGAGGCATATTTTTGGAAGCAATCCACCCATATAGATAGCATCCATAAGCCATCCTAAGCATGTTCCTACTGGATTGGTAGATTCTTCACCTATCATTGAGTCCTTGAGTGCATTTGCGCTCACTTCCTGAACTTGGACATAATCAATAATTTCATAACTATGAAGCAATTCATGTTGCATTTTTAATTATTGTTACACCCAATAATTCATGTTATTCATTTTGAATTATTCTAAGTTATACACTAGTGAACATTAACCTACAAGATATGCAGATGATAACTACCTACAGAATTTTCCTCCTGTAACTATGACTGATGTTGTTTTTGCTTTAGTAAAAATATAGGTTGAACTGCCACTAATATGTTTTTAAGCAATTCAGAGATACAAAATGAAAACTACCTCAAATGTTCCTCTTTGCACGTGTTAATTTTTTTTATCATATGCAACATAGTTAGTTTTAATTATGAAATCTAGACGATGCGCCCATGATTGAAAGGATTATATTCTAAAATCAAATGGGCCAAATGTTTTATCTGAATACAAAAGAAAATAGTTGGTATTTTTTAGTTCAATTATCAATAAAAAGTATATATATTATGTATGATGTATATAAAGTCACACCCTATCCAAAAATTAAAACATGTATTTGAAATCTTACATTGAGGAAAATTTGTGGAAGCAGTCCACCCATATAGATAGCATCTAGAAGCCATCCTAAGCATGTTCCTACTAGACTGGTAGAC
>SNQJ01S0043771.1:0-10052 GCA_010110895.2 Picea sitchensis
GAGTTTGGAGATCAAGCTCAGATTGGAAGTAGCGAGGACAAACTTTGAAACTAGGTGCATCACACATTTTCTTCCTCTCTCTCTTTCTTATTAGTTAAACTAAATTCAAAGGGATGTTAGTGTCCACTTGTGTTTTTATGTCTTGGTATTAGGGGTCTGTAATCCAAGCGAAATTTCACCTGTCCGCAGGGGAATATTTCCGTAAGAGTTTCTTCTGCTAATTCTTTTCACATTCACCCAATTTTTAACTGCAATTCCTTCACATGCATCGAATAGTTATATATCCTATCAAAATAATAAGGATCGAGAGAGATTGACTCTTTCTCTAACTGCATGACATGGATTTCATCAACTATGATGAACAACATTTTCATCTTCTTCCAGACTTGATGAGGGCATATCATTCCTCTAATGTGAAAATGAATCTCCCACAAGATATAGGTCGTGATGACCCCTACAACATCATCATTTTCCCATCAACAATGAGCTTTGCCTAATCATTTGTTGGTTCTGGAATCACAGTCTTCGTATGTTTCCACAGTCCTTTATTTTTCATTAGGGTTTCCATGTCTAGTGCATGCTATCACAAGTTTTGTACTTGTGCAAATCCCACCACAAGATCCCCAAATCTTGCATAACTATGGAAGAAACTACCATTGTCACCCAAGTAGAGACTTCCCTTGTTTTAGTGATGGATGAGGTCCACCAAAAGGGAGGCTTCCCTGATGACCTCAAGGGATCAAATAGCAAGTTTAGTAGCCAAGCCTACCACCTCATATCCTTATCACCGAATGGTTGGTCTAGGTCAAGGAAGAGAAGAGGTTGTGAAGATTATTTAGTACCTGCCCGAGACAAGAACACTTTGCAACATATATATAACAATTTACAAGATAGAGTGTGTAAATGAACCTCTTTAAGACAATAGAAAAGTTAGATTTCTATTGTTGTTTCAAATTGCAACAATAAACTAGTATTATAATAGCAAGAGATAATTTGTAACAACAACAATGATAAGTGCTCATAAATACCACAATTGACCATGAAAATCAAGCATACATCCAATAGAATATTATTAAATTGTTAGATGTTATTTCTGAGTGAGTTAATCCACCAACAAATTTGTGTATGCAACAAACTAATGTAATTTATATGGTTGTAGAAAATCTTTTATAACAACAACAATTTATTTAGTGAGTTTGTTAATGTGAGTGTTAGCACAATTAGTAGGATGCTTGAGAGTTTTGATAGATAGTGTTTTTCAATCAATTCACCATGAGAGTTTCTTCTTAGAATAATTCCTTTCTAGGGTATGTATCTTTCAATGCAACTAAGCTTGAAGGTTGGCCTAGTTGAAACCAAGAGGTAGGATCTAAACCTTAAGGTGCAAGCATGTTTGTTCCTTAGGTCTTAGATATTGAGGAGAATAACTTCTAAGGTGCAAGCACATTTGGGCCCTAGAAACCATTTCTCCCTTCGTGTAGCTTCAACTACGTCAAAGATCAAATGTCTAGGGATAAAATCCTAAAGTGATATCACTTTAGGGATTTAGGGTTCTAACCCTAGCAAGGACAATTAACCAATTTTAGAAAAATATCACCTTGTGAGAGGAAGAATCACTTATGTTCATCTCTTAGGGTTTCAATAAACAAGATTCCTTGCAACAAGTAGTAATTTCACCATAAACATTAATAAATTAAAAAAATAACTGCATAAATTTACTTACTTAATCCAAGAAACCAAGAGAGTGTAACCCCAATTGTAGAAATATCCATCCAAAATCATCAAGTCCATCCACAAGATACCATTCCAAGCCAAGCACATCAGAGAGAAAGACTAGTTACCCCAAAGGGGATGAAAATTTTCAAAAGTGTATCTCACAAAGGTCAGAGAATGATGATGATAAATTTAAAGTGAGGCTAGCCTTCTTATATGATGCCTAACATCTCACTTTTTTCCACATCAAATAACAAATTCATAATTCAAATTGGGTCGACCCCTCATTTAACCTTTATAATCTTTAATAAATGAAAAATACATAAAGATAGCACACACGTGTGAGACATCAAGGCCAATTAGGGTGAAGTCGAGCCACCAAAGGCTAAGGTTGGGCTTATAAATGCCACATTGAATCCTCCAAGGTGAAGCAATTCCAAGTGAGGTGTCTCCTCAACCAAGGTCATGCCAAATCATCTCTAGTACACATCCATCCTTCAAAGCCTAACAACATCAAAACCTAGAAGGTGACGTCAAGGTCAAGAGGGTGACGTTAGGGGCCTCAAGGTGTTGCGTCCAAGGAGAGGAGGGTTGAATATCATCTTTGAATGATGTATGATTAAATGTTGCGACAATGTCCTTCATCCCGTGGGTGACTAGGCCCAAGGGTACTTTACCCATCCAATGGGGCTTCCAACCTATCTGTGTTCCATCATGATTGAAACTTATAAAACCAAGCCTATATATCCATAGTTCAAGGTTTTGAAGATTGGAGAGCCAGTAACTGAAGGTGGCGAGTCACTGAATGAAAAATTTCTCTCCATCACACATACCGAAGTCCTATAATAAGGGAACAACATCCTGGGTACAAGCCTAGGATGTCCCTCAAAGAACCATGTCAGGACCATCCAAAAAAAACCAAAGTATAAAACATGGTTAGCTAAAGTTCATAAGAAACACTAGTCCTTAAAGCATGCAAAGCAAGCTATAACTTAATACATAATCCATGTAAGACAATTCACCTCAGTATCCCCTTCAAGAATCACACTAGTTCAAGACCCATTGTGAGTTGAAAATTTTAATTATGGGAGGGCCTTCATCCAACCCTATTAGGTATGCCACCTAGAGAGGAAATAAAATAACCAAGGTAGAGGGATAGGTCCTGAGAGTGACAAGGGAAATTGAAAACCTTTCAAGAGTAAGTGCGATAGTGATACGGTTTTTGTCTTACTTCATGGCTTATGGTATCATTAAATCCATTTCTATGAGCACCTTTGTGGAGGTTTCACTTTCTCTTGAGTTACCCCATATTTACGTGTTGTTTTCCCAAACCCCTTTATCGACAATATTTCTAGTCCACTTTATTATATTTGCAAGTTCCTTTTTATAACGTTTCAAGCTGTAGCATTGCTATTTGGGACCAGGGTGGGCACCAAAAGAGTAGAGCTCAAGTTTGGACTAGATTTTATTAGTAATTTTGTTTATCATTCCTTTCTTTCTTTAACATCATTTTCCTATTCTTTTAGTAGTAGCTGCGAAACAACCTTTTTTTTTTATCCCCTCTTCTCATGAGATAATGGACCATGAGCCATAGTCAAAGTTTAGTACACTATGCAAGGCTCCAGGATGGAAATTGTTAAGTATGGTGGGGTACATAATGTTACCCTTGTGAGGGCCCCCTAGTAGTACCCATTTTCCCTGGGCGATGACATCACAAGACTAGTGAATAGAAATTGACCACTAAAGGTGAAACAAGGAAACTGACACAATTTCCCAAACCAGTGATCCATTATCCAACTTAAACCAAATATCCTCATCCAAATTCCCAAAAAATTAAGCACAACACTTTGCATGAAATAAGTACTAACATACCTCATGGTGATGATGTCTTACCATCTCCCATACTTTGGGTCATTTGGATGTGATGAGACTTGGTTGAATTGTAGCTAGAAAGGTGAATGAGGGGGACTATTGGTCTGCCATATGTGGACATGTTGACCATGGTTGGGATCATGTTCTCCATTGTGAGCCATGAGACATGATCTCCTTTAATTACCCCTAGGCATGGGGCGGTAACATATGGCTCCAACATGGGGACATGTGCTCACCGTAGAGCGCATGAGAAACTCAACATATATGGTTTTCAAATACTTGCAATATTGTACCCATTTAAAACAACAACACCCTTTAGAAGTATCTATCGGTACATGTGATCCACCGATGGCAGTGATAAATCCAAAACCATGCTAAAAGGAAAAAAAATCCTTAACTACAAAATGATAAAGCAATAATATTCAATGGATAAGTGCAATTTCCTAACATGTATTCATTATGCGCAAATGAAAATGAAACATATATATACAAATGAAATGCAATATGAAAATTCCCTAACCTACATTATTCTATGTTAGTTTAAATGATAGGTATAACCATATAACCAATAAAACCATGCCAACATTGTATCAGGATATCTACCCCTATGCTTCATCATGGACCAAAACAAGGATAAGTCAAGCACAAAAATAAAATGAATTAGAGTAAGCATTATATCATAACTATTCATAAAATATAACTCACGAAGGTGGGATGGAGTGACAAAATCATGGAAAGAGGTATCATAACCCTACCCTATCCATCCTAGGGAAAGTCCAAAAGAATCAGAGAAAGGAATATCCTCATCCTTAGCTACCAAACCAACACTCGAATATTTGGAAGGGATGAGAAGGAACCTACGAAAATCTCTGAGGTTTCCCTTGGAGGAAGAGAACACAACGTAATGGATCAAACCCGTCCTAGAGAAATAATTTTTCTCCCAACCCAAGGTTTGTTGGCCTTGTGTGTGAAACTGAAAACCCTTAAAAAAAACCATAGGTTGAAAACAACTATGTCTTACACGAAAGTGAATATCATTAGGAAAACCCAAAACCATATCTATAGAAGAATAGAAAGTTGAAAGAATAGGAGATTAGAAACTCTCTTCACAAAAATATTGCTCCAAGAAAATCATGTCCTTACCCCCATCAAAATTAGAGCACAACAGTGATTGGAAATTTTCTTCGTAGAATAAATCCAAGTGCTCAAAATAATAAGTATCAAACCTCCTAGCATACGTTCAGAAATAATCTTGAGAATGTTGGAATAAGTCATCTTTGGGTGGTTGGAACAAATTTGTAATCACGTTATCTTCTTTTTTCCAAACATTTGAATCTGTAGCAATCATATATGGTTGTTCTAACAACAACAATTTAAAATGACCTTCAATATCATAAATGGGATCTTCGTTAAATCCATAAAAGTCACATCCCATTTATGTCTCCCGGCATGTATAAACGCATCAATATTTTCAATCACATCATCACTTTCATTATATCATGAAGGGACTAGTGTATCCAAGGGTCCATTTAGCACTTTCCAGATCATAGAATAGAGTAGCATCAAAGTCTTGGAAAGGAGTATAAATTACCACGTTATTTTATTCATGTGCAGGAAGAATGGAATCTTGGATAAATTCATCAAATGGAGGATAAAATATCAATGCTTTGTCTTCATGAGGAACCTCTTTGTTGATTAGGTCTTCAACATGATGTGTTTCATCAAAGTTTTCTTCTTCAAAATATTCATGAGGAAACTCATGTCCCTATGTTTGGTGATCTTCCTCATGATTCACCTCTTAAGGTTCTTGTTCTTCAATCAAGTATTTGTATCTTTAATAGAATTATGAGGTAACTCTTGCTTCCCTTCAAGGGATTGGTGACCCTCTTTTTAAACTTCCTCCTTAGATTCTTTCCTTGGATATGTGCAATCTTCTTCATCCAAGGCATGCTCAATATATGGAGGTTCTTCGTTAATAAATTCTTCAATGTTTGGAGGGGGAACTTCATTGAGATTTGTATCTTGTTTGGGTTCACTCCATTCTTCCCCATATACATTTAACTTCAATATCTTGGATAAAACCCAAGGTTGGTCATACTTCTCTTGTATGTTGGAACATAGTGTCTTCACTGAAAAATATGCCTTAGTGATCTCTTCCTCTACTAAGACTTCAAGACATTGATCATATCTCTCAACTAGGAGGTCATTCTCTTCTTGTCTTTGAGCATAAAGGCTAATCAATGGATGTACATCTTCACAATAATCAACCAATTTCTTGAAAAATCTATGATCTTCTTTAACGCTTCCCTTCAACATTTGGGAGAAATATTCACATTGTTATTCATAGACTTAATCATCTTCTTCAAATGCTTCCTCCTCTTAAATGGCTACCTCAATTTCTTGAATGGTGTCTTTAGGTTCTTGACAACTCGGACCCCAATATTCAAGAAATTTTGTAATGAGATGTGTGAGGGAGGATACACTTTTTGGCCTAAGACATTTTGCAAGCCACATTTGTATCTCGATCAATATGTTAACCAAAAACAATAGTATCTGCATATATTCATGTATAAACTTTAATCTTGTTGTGTATCTCATAAATTTTGCAACATAGGTGACAACCAAGGACCTATCACCATTATGTTTTGGAAAATCATCAATCCATTCTGAGATACAATGTGGGTATCTAGGAAGACTATCAACATCAATGAATGGACACTTTCATGAAAATCCCATGGTCCCGTGATTCCATCACTCGAGAGTGTACAATATGACAAAGTTAAGAGTAGGATGACACCTTGGAATATGTCAGTGGAGTCGCTAGATGATCCTTCTTGTATCATCAAAGGAAGGTGAGGAAATTACCCTCAGTGAAGTCACTAGGTAAACTTGTAAGGTAAGGGATTCAGGAGAAGTTTTACCAAAGATATGTCTTTGAGGAGAAATGACTCAATACTCCCCGACAACAATGCCAAAATGTTGTCGTAGGATTTAGACTTGTGAAAATCCCACCACAAGATCCCCAAATATTGCATAACTATGGAAGAATATACCATCATCACCTAAGTAGAGATTTCCATCATTTTAGTGACGAAAGAGGTCCACCACAAGGGTGGCTTCCTTGGTGACCTCAAGGGATCAAATAGCAAGATTAGTATCCAATCCTACCACCCCCTATCTTGATCACCAAATAGTTGAAATAGATCAAGGAAGAGAAGAGGTTGTGAAGATGATTTGGTAACTACCCGAAACAAGAACGCTTTGCAACATGTTGACATCAATTTCCAAGCTAGAGTATGAAAATAAAACCTATTTTAGACACTAGACAAGTTAGACTTCTATTGTTGTTGCAAATTTCAGCGGTAAACCAATATTATAACAACAAGAGATCATTTGTAACAACAACAATGATATGTGCTCAGAAATACCACAATTGACCATGAAAATCAAGCATGCCTCCAACAGAATATTATCCAATTGTCAGATGTTGCTTCTGAGTGAGTTAAGCCACCAATAGATTAGTTTATGCAACAAATCAATGGAATTTAGATGGATGTAGAAAACATTTTATAATAACAACAAGTTATTCATTGAGTTTTCTAATTTTAGTGTTAGCACAATTAGTAGGATGCTTGAGAGTTTTGAGGGAGTGTGTTTGTCAATCAATTCACCATGAGAGTTTCTTCTTATATTAGTGCCCTTCTAGGGTATGGAGTCTTTCAATGAAACTAAGCTTGAATGTTAGCCTACTTGAAACTAAGAGGTATGATCTAAACCCTAAGGTGCAAACACATTTTGGCCTTAGTTCTAAGATCTTGAGGAGAAGGACTTCTAGGGTGAAATCACATTTGGGCCCTAGAAACAATTTCTCCCTTCTTGTAGCTTCAACTATGTAAAAGATCAAATGTCTAGGGATAAAATCCTAAAGTGATAACACTTTAAATATTTAGGGTTCTAACCCTAGCAAGGAAAATTAACCAATTTTATACAAACATCATCTTGTGAGAGGAAGAAGCACTTATGTTCCTCTCTTAAGGTTTTAATAAACAAGTTTCCTTGCAACAAATAGCAATTTCACCATAAGCATTAATATCATAAACAATAATTGTAGTAATTTACTTACTTCATCCAAGAAACCAAGAGAATGTAACCCTAATTACAAAAATATCCATACAAAATTAGCAAATCCATCGACAAGCTAAGACCATTCCAAGCCAAGTGAATGAGAGAGAAAGACTAGTTACCCCAAAGGGGCCAAAAATTTCATAAGTGTGTCTCACAAAGGTGAGAGAATGATGATGAGAAAATGAAAGTGAGGCTATCCTTATTATATGAGGCCTAGCATCTCAGTTTTTTCCACATAACATAACAAATTCACAATTCAAGTGGGGACAACCCCTTATTTAACCTTTACAATGTGTAATAAATGCAAAATATATCAAGATAGCCCACACGTGTGAGATTTCAAGGCCAAGTAGGGTGACGTCAAGACTCCAAAGGCTAAGGTAGGGCCTCCAAAGGCCACATGGCATCCTCCAAGGTGAAGAAATGTCAAGTGAGGTGTCTCCTCACCCAAGGTCATGTCAAATCATCTCTGGTACCCATCCATCCATCAACCCTAACAATGTCAAACTCTAGAAGGTGATGTCAAGGTCAAGAAGGTGACATTAGGGGCCTCAAGCTACTGTGTCCAAGGAGAAGAGGGATGCATCTCATATCTTAATTATTTATGAGTCATTGTTGTTGCAACATCCTTCATCTTGTGGGTAAATAGGCCCTAGGGTACTCTTCCCATCTGTGTGCCATCATGACTGAATCTGCTCAAACCAAGCCTATGTGTCCATTGTTCAGGGTTCTAAGGATGTGAGATCCAGTAAATGAAGGTGGTGAGTCACTGGATGGCTCACTACTCTCCATAAAATGTGTCAAAGTCCTATAATAATGACACAATGTCCTGGGTACAAGCATAGGACGTCCCTCAAAGAACCGTGTCAAGGAAATCCAAAACAAATCAAAGTATAAAACATGGTTATCCAAAGTCCATAAGAAACATTAGTTCTTGAAGCATGAAAAGTAAGTTGTAACTTAAGACATAAGCCATGTAAGACAATTCACCTCAGTATCCCCTTCAAGCATCACACCAGTCTAGGACCCCATGTGAGTTGATAAATTTAATTATGGGAAGGCCTTCATCCAACCCTATTAGGTGTGCCACCTAGACAAGAAATAAAATAAGCCAAGTAGACGCATAGGTCACAAGAGTGACAAGGGAAAGCAAAAGCTCTTTAAGAGTAAGTGTGATAGTGATATGGTTTTAGGGCTTACTTCATGGCTTATGGTGTCATTAAATCCATTTCGATGATCACCTTTATTGAGGGTGCGCTTTCTCTTGAGTTACCCCATATTTACATGTTATTTATCCCAAACCCATTAATCAACCATCTTTCTAGTCCACTTTATTATATTTGCAAGTCCCCTTTTATAAGGTTTCAGGCTGTAGCATTTATATTTGGGACTCTGGTGGGCATAGAAAGAGTAGAGCTCAAGTTTGGACTAGATTTTGTTAGTCCTTTTTGCTATCATTCCTTTCTTTCTTTAGCATCATTTTCTTATTCTTTTAGAAACTACTGCAAAACAACCTTTCGGCCTTTATCCCCTCTTCTCATGAGAGAATTACCCATAGCCGAAGTTTAGTACACTATGAGAGGATCCAAGATGGAAAGTGTTAAGTATGGTGGGGAACAAAACGTTACCCTTGTGAGTCCCCTCCATTAGTAATTCTTTTCCTTAGGCGGTGACATCATGACACTAGGGCATAGAAGCTGACCACCAAGGTGAAACAAGGCAACTAATACAATTTCCCAAACCAATGATCCATTCTCCAACTTCAACTAAATATCCTCATCCACATGCCCGAAAAATTAAGCACAACACTTCGCATGAAACAAGGACTAACATAGCTCATGGTGGCGATGGCTTACCATCTCCCATACTCTAGGTTGCTTGGATGGGATGAGCCTTGGTTGAACTATAGTTGTAAAGGTGAATGAGGGGGGATGATGGGATGTCATCTGTAGATATTTTGATCATGGTCATGATCATTTTCTTCATTGTGGGCCATGAGACATGATCTCCTCTAGTTACCCCTAAGCATGAGGGTGTATCAGTGCCCATACTACATAATTTGATCCATTGAGAATTATGGGATTGTTCTTCGAAGCCATCTTCAATATCTAGATAGATTAGATTGTTTCTACAAGTTACAACTTGCAAATCAATGGCCTAAAGTCAATTACACAACATATTAGAATTATCATGATTTGCGGACAATAGGTGCGGTTTCAAACCATCGACTTTGGTACCATGTTCGGGATTGGGTGTAACCTGATATGAAATAGAAAAAAAAAATTGTAGATAATCAAAGAGGAAATAATTTGTTGAAGACAAAGGTGTTGGGTATGTGTTAT
>SNQJ01S0043771.1:10062-24479 GCA_010110895.2 Picea sitchensis
GTTTTCCCGGTTTGGGTTTCCAGGTGAAAAATCTCTGTGTAATGTTTGTATTTGCCATTGTATCTTTTCAATTCTTTTTTGAATATCGATTTGCAGTAGATATTGTACAAGGTTAGAATTTACAAAAGGGTGGTGTCTAAATACATTGTTGCAACACTTAAGCACAACGCATTATGATTGGAACATCACAATGCATATTGGACATCTTGTACACAACAACGATATCAACATGATGATGATAATCCATCGGGTTTTCTATTTATAGCTTCAACATATAACCAAGTTCCTTAAAATCAGGAGGATCTTTTTCACATATAACCATCAATGGTTAGATTTGACTCTATCAAATCCGTGCTATCATGTCGGCTCGGAAATGATGCTCGACCCGATCGTCCATGAGTCCAAATCGTAGTCGATTACTTGGTTGGTTGATCCACCGATTGACTGTCTTCAACTGTTGTTCGACTATCCGACCAACAGACTTTTCGACTACTCGATCGGCCGATGCAAATATATGGTTGATCATCCGACCAATTGTTTCCATATTTAAGTCAACCACCCGCCCAACTGATTCGAGAAGAAGTGTGATTAACCATAAAAGCTTAATGTTCCAACACATGCTACCTTTACAAAGGCTTATTGCATCAAAACATACAACAAAAAATAACAGTAACATATATATATTAAATATAAATTAATGTGTATGTTCGAGATTGTCACAATGCATATGACAATATTATACTTTTTATTTCTCTACTAAAAAAATCGTACCAAGATTTACACTAAACTTACCACTTAAAATTATGCCAGCAACGACTGAAAATTTATGGTTTTCCATGGCCTTTTTTCCCAAGCAAGGGTATCCTTTCTTTCCTTATGTAAATGGCCTATGGCGTGGGGTTTGTTCAATGAGGGGTTCCTTTCTCTAATCCTCGCTCATTCTTAGACAAAATTCATTCCCATAGAATATAATTCCCATCGTACCACATTGAGAGTTTTGGAAATGGAAAATGTGACATTGAAATTTCCATGAAAGATAATATTAACGATTTGATTTTGTTAAATAATTCTCACAAATAGATAGGTAAAAATTAATTTAATATTTATAAAAAATAATTCATAATATTGATATATTTGCGTTGATTTATGGGATGATATCAACTTTGTAGTGAAGTTTTCTTTTTTGTTTTAAACTTTGTGGTGATTTCCGTGATGAGATATATAAGTTAGGATTATCCACAACGATTCTAGAGTTAAAGTCCATGGTTTTGGCGGTGATATAAGTTCTTTGAGGTGATATAAATTCTACAATGATATAAGTTTTGATTATCCATGACGGTTCTACCACAATATTTATTCAAACACTATATCTCATTATCTATGATGATATAAACTCTACCATGAAGTTCTAAAATAGTGATCTTGTTTGCGGTGATTTAACTATGTCAAGGGAATCATATTCGAGCTGGTATGCAGTGAATTATACCTAGGATGTGATGAATTATATTTGAGCTTCAATTTAGTTGTTTTTTTGTTGTCATTCAAACCTTTTCATAAATCAAGTGCACAAGTTCATTTTCTTATTTATTTATATGCTTTTCAATATGATCAATTCACCACAAATACCAAAACCTCTCAAGAGGAGGCCTGGAAAAGTAGTCATAGATCATCTTTATGAACATAGAGAAGCATTAGGAAAAAGAAAGAGAATAGAAAAGCCAAAATTCAAATAGATTTAGAGGAAATGCTTGATAATGAATTTAAATCCTTAGAAGAAAAGATTCAAACACATATTGACGATAAAATAGTAGACTTGGAGACTTAATTACATAGAAAGGAGATTAGATTACAAGAAATGAAAAAGCAAAGCCAAAAAAAGAAACAAACAACCCAAGAAGGAGAGATTGAAGAAAATTGTAATCCAAGGGACAATATTAAAGAGATAGAAAAAAAGATAACTAACAATTTGGCCCTAAATAGTTTGGAAAGCAAATTGGATATCAAACACATTATAGAAGCAAAGAAGCTGAAAAACATAATTGAACATAAAGATAGGTTGATTCATGTCAAGATAAGTTATAATAACTATAAATATGGCATACTCAATAAATCTCCGAGCTTAAAAGGGTTAGGAATATTTATAAATGAAGTCCTCATTCTAGAAGACCAGGCTAAATTATGGAAGGTTATTCAAAAGGTAAAACAAGTGAGGAAGGAAGAAAAATGGGTAATAATTAAAAATTGAAAAGTTATTATTATGGATAGAGACTAAAAATATAACAATACATAGAAATTTGAGACATTATGGATGCTCTCTTGGAACTATTGTGGATTTCCATGCTGCAAAGTTCCTATGTTAAGTTATATCCCAAGTGAAATTGATATTATTTTTCTAGTTGAAACTTGGGAGCATGAAGAATCTAAGGTCCATAACATAGAAGGATTTTTCTTATAGTCGAAATGGACCAAGAAATCCTATAGCATAAGGATTGGAGGCATAGCTTGTTACCTAAAATATAGAATTTCTCATCACATTCAGCTTCATATGATAGACTCTCTCAATCATTACATTTGGACAGAAATTTTATACATTAATGCTAAAAATATCTATAATGAAATATGTTATTTTGCGCCTATTAATTCTACCTTTTATAAGAAAAATGATCTAGATAAAAATTGTCCCTATAATAGCTTATAACAAGATATTTCCCTTGTGCGAAATGATGGTAATATCCTCCTTCTAGGAGACTTTAATTCTAAAACTACAACCAATCAAGCTATCCTTTTAAGTAATTATTCCAACCCTAATTGTTTATGGCTAGATGGGGACCTTGTTTTATATAGCAGATACAAAAGAAATTCTAAATACCTAACTTATAATTTGATTGGTACCAAGCTAATCAAGATCTAATAATTTGCAATGGTCTAATGAAGTTGTTGAAATCCAACTGGATGACTTGTATTCATGGGCTAGGAAGTAGTGTAATGGATTATGTGATATAGGATATTCCTATAGTAAATTTTGACCTTTTAAAGGACCATGAAATCGACTATGATCATAGACATTTAACCCTAACTCTAAACTTTTCCATGCATAAAATCCCCATTGAAGAAAATTATGATAACCAAAGACACCCAGTTTTTTGAAAAAAGTAAATTTGATCTTTTCTTAAAGGATTTAAATAGTGAATTAAATATCCTATCATATAAGGACAACATTGAAGATCTCTATTATAATTTTACGACAACCCTTTCTAATTCCAATAACAAGTTCTCTATTAAGGTGTTATGTAAAAAGAAAAANCTCTCTTGGAACTATTGTGGATTTCCATGCTGCAAAGTTCCTATGTTAAGTTATATCCCAAGTGAAATTGATATTATTTTTCTAGTTGAAACTTGGGAGCATGAAGAATCTAAGGTCCATAACATAGAAGGATTTTTCTTATAGTCGAAATGGACCAAGAAATCCTATAGCATAAGGATTGGAGGCATAGCTTGTTACCTAAAATATAGAATTTCTCATCACATTCAGCTTCATATGATAGACTCTCTCAATCATTACATTTGGACAGAAATTTTATACATTAATGCTAAAAATATCTATAATGAAATATGTTATTTTGCGCCTATTAATTCTACCTTTTATAAGAAAAATGATCTAGATAAAAATTGTCCCTATAATAGCTTATAACAAGATATTTCCCTTGTGCGAAATGATGGTAATATCCTCCTTCTAGGAGACTTTAATTCTAAAACTACAACCAATCAAGCTATCCTTTTAAGTAATTATTCCAACCCTAATTGTTTATGGCTAGATGGGGACCTTGTTTTATATAGCAGATACAAAAGAAATTCTAAATACCTAACTTATAATTTGATTGGTACCAAGCTAATCAAGATCTAATAATTTGCAATGGTCTAATGAAGTTGTTGAAATCCAACTGGATGACTTGTATTCATGGGCTAGGAAGTAGTGTAATGGATTATGTGATATAGGATATTCCTATAGTAAATTTTGACCTTTTAAAGGACCATGAAATCGACTATGATCATAGACATTTAACCCTAACTCTAAACTTTTCCATGCATAAAATCCCCATTGAAGAAAATTATGATAACCAAAGACACCCAGTTTTTTGAAAAAAGTAAATTTGATCTTTTCTTAAAGGATTTAAATAGTGAATTAAATATCCTATCATATAAGGACAACATTGAAGATCTCTATTATAATTTTACGACAACCCTTTCTAATTCCAATAACAAGTTCTCTATTAAGGTGTTATGTAAAAAGAAAAATGTAACAACCAACCCTTGATATGATAAAAACTATAAAATTGATAGAAAAATCATTACGAATGTTTATAACGAGTTCTTAAAACTTGATAAGATAAATACATACAAAGACCTAATTAAAAGGAAAAAATGGTACTATATAAATAAAAAAACAAAAGCATCTTTTGCACCTATCTAAGCTAAATCCTAAGAAATTATATAGGAAAATTCTAACTCATAAAACTAAATAAAATAATATGATTCCCTTGAAGAACTAGAATTCCTACCTTAAAAATATTTATGAATCCCCTAATGCCATGCCCACCGTTCCACCACCTTTCTACAGAGGATGAATTTTTTTCTATAGAAAACATAGAGTTTGGAGTTAAACAACTTGCAAAAGGGAAAGCTAAGTACATTGAAGGATACCAAGCTAAAATATTAAAAATTGGAGGGCCTATCATCATCATTTGCATACATAAGCTCTTCAATTTAACAATGAAACAAGGTTCCTTAAACTCTAGACGCAAAACCTCATTATACCTATTTTTTAAAGTGGGGATAAAAAAAATCCCTCTAATTATAGGACAATCATAATTAGCCCCATTTTATCCAAGTTGTATGGAATTAGTTTGGAAAAGAAGACTAGCATATGGCTTAAAAACCACGGAAAAAAGAGCTAAAGGTCAGGACAATTTTAGGAGCTATCATTCAAATGTGGACCACCTTTTCACACTTAGGATAATTGTGGAGAAGTGTCATGATGACAAAAACCAATCTCCTTTGTTGTTTTGTTGATTTTAGAAAATATTTTGACGTAGTGTCCAAGACTAACCTTTGGAATAGGTTGGAAGAACTAAAAGTTCCTTTCGAGTTGAGGGTTGTTGCAGTAAGGTTGTATGAGAATGTTACTACCAAGTTTAGGAAATTTTAGTGCTAGTCAAAAATAAAATCACTGTAATATAGGAGTCAAGAAAAGTTGTCCCCTATTCCGTACCATTTTTAGCATATAGACTAACAAGTTAGAAGATTGTTTAGAAGAAGCAGGTTGTGTTAGCCCAATTCTCACTAGTATAGTCATATTTTTTCTTCTTTATGTTGATGATATTGTTATTATGTCAACGAGTTCCTATGATCTCAACAAGCAACTATGAATCCTCAAGGATTTCTCCTCCAGTATAGGTATGATTAGTAACATTGACAAAATGAAAGTTATGATAATTATATCCAAAATGATCACTTACGATACGATTGTATATGACAACAACTTGGAGGAAGTGCTTCCATAAAAATATTTCAAAATTGATATTTATCACAAGCTCAACTAAAACTATATCATTTAGAAAAGGATAAATGTAGGGTGGAAAGATTATTATGGGCTTGAAAACAATTGTAAACCAATGGACCTTTGGATATGGAATAAGAAAAAATTCCTCTTTGAGACTCTCATCACTTATGTCATTTTATATGAATGTGAAGTTATGTATAATGTCAAAATTAAAGGAAATACACCCTCTCCTATCCTCATCATAGAAGCGAGCCTTTCCCCCATTGAGATCATGGCTATGACAAGGTACCTAATGTATAAGAACAAGTTAAACAACATGGAAGACGAGGCTTTCCAAAATTGCTTTCAAACTCCAACCAAAGCCATCTTTGCCTCAAACGAGGATGGAATAACGATGCACAATATTGGCTAAATCATTGGGGAATAAAGAAAGAGATCATTCTGCAAAATAATGATAATATTAAAAATATTATTACATCTAAATTTAAGGAGAAATTGTGGTGCGATAAAGAATTAAAGGATAAAAATAATTAAGATACTATAAGGAGGTGATCAACCATAATATATAAGATAAAAATTATTTCTCTACTTTGACTAAAATGTAAAGAAGAAAATCAACATTGCTAAAATAAAAATAAAAATTCACAAGTTCCATAGTGAAACTAGGTGTTGGACAAATCTCAAAACGTCATGGGATGAAATAATCTACCATCTTTGTGAGACTAAGAGAGTTGAATATGAAATGTAATTTCTATTAGAATTTCCAACATATGCCCAAATTAGATCTCAATTTCAAAATATTTGTCACAATACCAAGATTCCTAACCTTTTAACTCAACAAAACGATGGTTATCTTGGAACACTTCTCTTAATGCTTTTGGAGCACACAAATAAAATTCTAAAGAAATACAAGTAACCCATTACGTTCTTAAAGACTAATAAAACAAATTGTGTCATTAATCATCATCATCATATTAACTTCAAAAGAATAATTGATTTTTCTAAAATAACTCTCCCAAATTCCTATATTAACATGAAACACAATCTTGTCTTCATTCTATTTAAATTATTTTACACCGAGAACAATCGCTAGTATAATTTTTCCAAATTTAAAATTTATATACATTTCATCATAACAATTAGAGAAAATTATAGTCTTTATTATATTTTTTCCACATTTAAAATTCATATAGATTTAACATATCAAAAAAAAACACAAATCCTCTCATTTTTAAAATATTCAAGACTAAAATTGCACCTCAATCGCGTGAAAACCACATTTAAAATTTGTATACATTTAACATACAAAAAGAACCACAAATTATTTAATTTTAATATATTCGAGAATAATATTGCATCTCATCCCTATTGTAAGGTCTTCGAATAGATAGGCGTGGAGACCCTTGCACAAGTCCTCAAGAAGATGGAACTTAGGGTTTCTCTGACACCCAAGTTGGGAAAGTGGGCACCTTGGGCATGTGAATGCGCCAAGGGGCTTGCCTAAGAATGAAGCGACCAAGAGATTGGGGCACACAAAGGTTGGGCACGTTGGTCCCAAGGGGCACAATGGTTGATGAGCGCATGGGTTCATTTGGGCGACTGGGTCCACGACGATTCGTTTGGGAGACATGGTACGTGAAAGGGCGTGATGACTCATTTGGACACATGGGTTCACAAAGGGGTGTGAAACCTCCAAAGGATGCAATGGTTCATGATGGTGACCTTTGGAGTCCCTATAAGATAAAAAGGGCACACAACCAAGGAAGGAAACTTGGAAGAGAACAAGAGGAGCTTTTTGGTTCCGAGGCAGGATTAGACAAAGAGGGGCGAGCTCCCTCAAGGATCCAAGTATCTCCACATGGTAGGAATTGTGATGCCCTAAGTTGGATTCGATGTACAGAGTTGGGCGACCTCCTTTTGGGATAATTTTGGATAATTCTGGAAATGAAGGTATGTTGGAGGCATGTGTGAGGAAAAACTGAAATCTGTGAAGTTTGTGGAAATGAAGAGACAACAAGTCTATAGTTGACGGAATGTATGGGGTGCACTATAGGAGGTTGCAGAGAAGAGTGTGATAAAGACTAGTCTCGGTGACAAATATGTGTGCGAGTGTCTTGATGAGGTGAGGTGAGTCGTGTGATTCTACCAAGTTGTAAACCAAGCCGATAGTGGTCTTATTGTAATTGTTTCACAATAACAAAGACTTATCCGGGTGTTAGGCACGGTTCATGCTACCCGCACTATTTTTGTGTATGTATTTCATTTGTTCCATTGTTGTTCTCTTGGTTTCTCATGGATGTATGCTTATATATGACTAAGCATTAAAGTTGTCAATGATTGTCTAAGTATACAAGAGTTGCACTAGATTAGGAGTGTGACTCATTGGTAGACTAGAACGGAGTATGGGTATGCTCTAGGTGAAGAAGTGTAGTCTAGATGAAGTATCCTTGGTGTTTCCAAGAAGCCAAGTGAGAAACATCCCAGTGCCACACGTACTCAATAGGTGCATGATCGCAAGATCCAACTAGGAACATTATGGGGCCATAACAGATGGTATGAAATCTTGAAGCACACTCTACTACTATAATGGTGACAGTGGATAGGGCGCAATTGCGAAGTCATTTTGGTGGAACATTAATAGACTTGGTGAACCATTTGATGGAGTGAACCGGTTCATTGCATACTTTTCATCAGACTTACGACATAGGTTTGGTTGATGATGCAGTGGAAGGTTGATCTGGGCGCACACCCTGTGTAAACCAAGAGCAAATTTTGTGGTGGGACGAACCACTTGGATAGAGTGGGTGATTGCAAAACACATCACAGATTTCATTATAGAAATTATCGTAGAGTTTATCATAGAGGTAGACTGGATTAGTTTGACGTGTGATGGAATTCAATGATGTACTTATTATGCAAACCTTGGAGAGACCAAGCGCAAATCTTGTTGGGTGAACTGGTCACTTGGTCAAGGAAATTGAACGCATGATTGTTGTACGAATTGTCGTAGATCTAATCGAAAAAGTGATCACAGAAGTGAACATAGAGGGTGATCATGAAGGGGATCAGTTTTGATTTGCAGTAAGGTGAAGCTCTTGGGTGTGTTAGATGACTTGGGGTAACCTAGAGTAGCTCTGTAGTGGGCATTGGTTGGGAACGTTTCCATCTTGACGTATTTGTGTCTTGTATCACCGAGAATAACAATTAACTTGAGTTGGGTTGTTGGATGAGTGGTTTGACCAAAACCTTAGGATGAGGTGAATATTTGCAGAGTAAAAATAGTCATTTAACACCAATATGACTTTATAGTCATGTGATGGATGCATGGTGCCTTGGAGTGGAAGTAGTCAAGGTGTGGAGATGGAAAGACATTGGAGATGAGTTTGGTCGGTTGCATGCAAAGATTGGGACTTATATGGATTTCAAAAGTGGATGGATGGAATCAACCTTGTATTGCAGTGAAGTTCTTGCAAGCTTGTAGAGTTGTGGATGGTGATTGAGGAGAGTTCATGCATAGAATCGGTTGTTTGGGAAAGTCAAGGTCCAAGACAACAGACTCAGAACATGGTTGCAGTGAAGGATGTCGTTGATAAAAGTATGGTTGAATTGAGTTCTTATATTTTCTAAGTGTTGATTCAACACCAATATGACTTGATAATCATGCAATGGATGCATGGTGCCTTGGAGTGGAAGTAGTCAAGGAATGGATATGGCAAGACATTGGAGATGAGTTTGTCCGATTGCATGCAAATTTTGGGACTTAAATGGATTTTTGAAGTGGATGGATGGAATGAACCTTGTATTGCAGTGAAGGTCTTGCAGGTTTGTGGAGCTACAGATGGTGATTAATGGGAGTTCATAAGTAGGGTTGGTTTCTTGGTAAAATGGAGGTCCAAGACAACAAACTTGAACCATGGTTGCAGCAAAGGATGTCATTGGAAAGGTATGGTTGGTTTTGGGTTCTTGCATTCCTAAGTTTTGTAGTGAGTTCTTTGAAGGGAAGTTGGATGACTTGGTGGTTCAAGTGAAATCCATTTCCTTGGTGAGAAATGATAGACTTGAGGGTGACTCAAGTGGTGAAGAAGTCTTGTAGCAATTTGCGAGGCCTTGGTTGGGAGAATGTACGAAGGGCTTGGGCGACCTACTTGGACGAATCCTATGGTGGACTTAGGAATATTTGGATAAATTCATGGAGGTGGATTGAGGAAGTTGCCTAATTCTTTGATGAGGTGTGTTGAATAGGCTATTGCAGTGAAGTGGATAGTGAAGTATGTATGTGCCACATTTGATAGGATGGATAAGGGGCCATTGTGCTTGGTTCCTTAACTAAATTTGTTGGGTCATGCAATGACTTGACAGTCATGATGACAATTCCAAAGTTTGGATGCCTGTAGGAGGTGCAAGGTAGTTCCAATCTAAGAAATGGATGGAGTTAGCAAAGAATTCAACCAAGAAGTATTTGTAGTCAACCTTAATGGGAATAATGCAAACCAAGTGAATTGGGTGGTGTAGGCTCTCCTTTGGTATGGGACATTGGATGAGGCAGAGTGCACCTTGGTGACTTGCGGATGACTGTGCAATGACTCATATATCTGGGAGGGTCATTGGTTGGGGTTGGCAGAAGTATTGGTGCAAATGTGCCTAAGGCATAGAAGTTCTTTGAGGTGACTCATTCTACTTAGAGCACTTTGGACAGTTCATTGAGATGTTTGAGGACTATAGGCACATTGGCCACACTCATTGCAGATGTTGGGTTGCAGAGAGGTGACTTGATGAAAGGAGGTGAGTTGAGGACTTGCCTTTGTTTGGAGGATTGTGTGGACAAATGATTGCAGAATGAAGAGATTAATTGGGCGTGAGCATGTCTCTTTCTTTGAGCAGCATGGTTGAGGGTGAATCCTAACCATTCCAGGGCATAGAGAGGTAGATGTGATAGCATGGACATGTGATGAATTAGTGAGGAAAAGGAAGTATGGATGTGTATTTCTTGGTGCAAATTGGATAAATGTACCATGAGGTGGACAGTGGAGTCAAGTTTCCACATATGAATTTTCTTTGGGGTGACTCCATAGTGCAGCAAGGTGAGGGGTGACCTTGCCTTGATATAAGATCATTGTGTGGATAGACCGAATTTTGGAAGGAAGTTGATTATGAACGCGCCAATAGGTTCAAAGTGAGACACTTAGACATTATGGGAGATATGGTTGATGAAGATCAGACGATGGCAATAGTAGTGAGGTAAGGATGGACACTTGCCTTAGTATTTGGAGTTAGATAGAGGAATGGGGATGCAACAAAAAATACTAAGTTCAGGCATGATGAAGTGAATTCTCATGAGTTGGACATGATGGTTGGACTAGCTACCCAATCATTCCAAGGCATGGGAGATATCATTGTCCAGAGACATGGAAAAGTTGGTTGAAGTATGGGTGTAGTAGAAATGCCACATGAGTTCAACACTTGGAAATTGTTTTGAAGTGATGTGGGAAGCATTCGGTTGTAGCAGGAAGCGACAATAGTAGTGGAACCGAACAACAATAAGGAAACAACATTGTACTAAGATAGTGCAACATAGTTGGGTGAATTTCATCCTTGGAGTTGGGTGAAGTGACTAGATTGACTCAGAAAATATATTGTGTGGAGTTGGGTGTAGTACAGTTTGGTTGTTCTGTGGAAAAATTTAGGTTTTCACTTTGCAAGGAAACTTGAGGTTTCCACTTTGGAATAATTTGGGGTTTTTGGTTGGCACGAAACTTGGGGTTTCCAGCAGACTTAGTTGCAATGGAGGCATGAGTTTGGGTGGAGACTTGGATATCACAGATTTTTTGGATGTTTCTAGGGACATAGATGACTTGACGTGGGGGAGGATGTAAGGTATTTAAAAAGGTGGGCACAAAGACCCTCACCCAAGTCCTCAAGAAGACAGAACTTATGGTTGCTCCAACACCCAAGTTGGGCAAGTGGTCACCTTGGGCATGCGAATATGCCAAGGGGATTGCCTAAGTATGAGGCAACCAATAGATTATGGCACATCAGCATGAGGGTCACACCAAGGTTGGGTGCTCTGGTCCCAAGGGGCATAATGGTTGATGAGTGCATGGGTTTGTTTGGGTGACCAATTTTTCAAAGGGGCACGACTATTCATTTGGGCGACCAGGTCTGCAAAAGAGTGTGACAATTCATTTGGACATATGGGTTCATGAAGGGGTGTGAAACCCCCAAAGGACATGATGGTTCAAGATGGTGACCTTTGAATTCCCTTTAAGAGAACAAGGGTGCACAACCAAGGAAGGACACTTCAAAGAGAGCAAGAGGAGCTCTACAGTTTTGAGACATGCTTAGATGAAGAGGGGCAAGCTACCTCAAGGCATCAAAATTCCTCCCATGTGGAGTGACTTGGATCCTTGAGATAGCNCAAGGATCCAAGTCACTCCACATGGGAGGAATTTTGATGCCTTGAGGTGGATTCGATGGATAGAGTTGGGAGACCTCCTTTTACGATGATTTTAGGGAAGTTTGGAAATGTAGGTCTATTGGAGGCATGTGTGAGGCAGAACCAAAATATGTGAAGTCTATGGAAATGAAGAGACAACAAGTCTGTGCTTGAGGGAACATCTAAGGTGAACCGCTGGAGGTTGCGGAGATGATTGCAACAAGGATTCTTGGTGATGAATCTTAGTATGAGTGTGTTGGTGAGGTGAGACGATTCATGTGACTTTGCCAAATTATAAATCGAGTTGGTAGTGATCTTATTGTAATTGTTTTGCAATAAAAAAGACTTAGTTGGGTGTTAAGCATGGTTTGTGCCACCCACACTATTTATGTGTATGTATTTTATTTGCTCCACTATCTTTCTCTTGGTTTCTCATGGATGTATGATTATATATGACTAAGTGTTAAAGTTGCTAACAATTTTCAAGTATACAAGAGTTTCACTAGAGTAGGAGTGTGACTCGCTAGTAGCTTATAACAAAGTATGGGTATGCTCTAGGTGAAGAAGTGTAGTCTGTATGAAGTATCCTTGGTGTTTCCAAGTATCCAAGTGAGAAATTTCGCGGTGTTGCACATCCTCAATAGGTGCATGGTCGCAAGATCCATCTAGGCACACTGTGGGGCCGTGACACCTATGAAAATGGGTGTAACATCCCTAGCCACCAACAGGCTCGGCCATGCCACTACTCAGATGTTTTACTTATCTCTGAAACCATTTTGTAACGTCCCCAACCATCCATTACGGGCCACGCTACACCAGAGAATACATCTGTTCTCTGTGCAGAACATATTGTAACATACTCAGCATCCAAACTGAGCTATGCCACATACAATTTTCTAACTGCATGCAATTAAAACATATGCACACAGAACACTTGTGGAAGCTTTACATGTAAAATGTAAATAGACAAATACATTTCGTAAATGCATGGATTCACTTTGAAATAGCAGTAAACATATACAGGCAATACCCATAACAATAAACACAGTTATAATCGCACATATGATAACCCATAAAAATATGCACATAAATAACAATGCAGCATGTAAATTTATCACACTTTTGACACTTATCTTGGTAAGAATGTCACCAACTGCATGCATACCTTCCACGAACCTCCCATCCTTAGACCACATCGTTCATCACTCTCAAAAGTGGGTCACCCTCGAGCTGGGACTGAACTCCACCTTGGTAAGGGTTCCTAACCAGGCTAACGGCTCATGGAAAACAGGAAAGACTCCATCATAGGTGCCTACTCAAACTAACAGCCTACAGTCTCTCATTCCCCACATGCTTGTACTACCCAAGGAAGTGTGCTCTTCTTTTCTCAACAGTCCCTCGGCTGCCCCACTTCCCTTCCATGGCCTCAACAATAGGCCGGATAGGAAGTCTCAGAGCCCTGTCATTGCAGTTCAACACCTTCAGGAAGTCAATTCCCAGCAATTATCTCACCCAGAGAATTTCTCACGGGCCTGACAACCTGCCTCTTCAATATCCCATGGGCCGGACAACCCGCTTCTTCAGTCCCACTCCCCAGCTAACCAGCTACACCAACACAAAATGGCTATGGATACAGGTTCAGATACAGTGAAATGAATGTTTGAGGATAACTGACTGCGTGAGTGAAAAATGGTCATGGAATCATGGCTGAATGATGGAAGGAATCATGGAAAATATGATCATAAGAATGATGGGGGCGTCTAAAAATGAACTAAGTCCCCACAATATGTATGCATGTCCCCAACTTGACACTTGTCATGTTGGGAGCTACTTTGGCCCACTTGTCCCCAACTTTAGGACTTAGGATAAAATAATTATCCATACTTTATGATTTAAGAAATATTAATATAATATTCATTTTTGGCTCAAGCTCCCTAGCTTAGCCCCTTTCCTTGAATTATCCCCTCCCTTTCCCTAACTAGTGGAGTTGATTCCCCCACCTCTTTTATCGTGGTTGGTCTGCGCGCAACGATGTATTTTATATTAAATATGAGACATGTACAAAAACAGGCGCACTGGCCTTTAACATCTAGGCTCTCCCGCCTAATCAAAACATAAGCATCCTAGCTTATAATAACTGGCTCACCAGCCTATAAAACATATCATATACACAAAGGCTCCCTGGCCTCAACATCGCACGCACTCCAGATGTTGCGCGCGGTATCTTGGAATGTTCACACTTTCTCATTTTACTGCGCAGTACATGCACGCACTATGCCATGAAATGTGCATACAAAAATGATATCAAAACAACTCACCAGCTTAAGTACATTTGTATTTACATTTACAATTGGGTTCAGCCTTAGGGATATTACAATCCCCTCCCCTTATTTATGCACTGTCCTCAGTGCATCATGTACCCAT
>SNQJ01S0043771.1:26702-60255 GCA_010110895.2 Picea sitchensis
CAATCCTTAGTATTGGAGCACTTGTTAATAATTGTTTTAAGTGTTGGAAACTCTTCTCACAATCCAATGTCCACTAAAACTTCACACCTTTTATTTGCAAGGAAGTGATTGGGTGTGTTATCTTTGAGAATCCTTCAATAAATCTTTTGTAGTAGCCTGCAAGACCCATGAATGATCTGACCTCTGTCACATTCTTTGGCACTACCCATTCTCTAATGGCTTCTATCTTCTCAGGATCCACTGCTATCCCATCCTTTGAAATGATATGACCCAAATAGTGAATTTGCTTCTGATAAAATGAGCACTTGTTCAATTTGGCATACAACTGATGCTCCCTTAATACTTGCAACACCATCTTCAAATGATGCTCATGCTCTTCTTCTGACTTAGAATATACAAGAATGTCGTCCAAAAAGACAATGACAAACTTGTCTAAATATTCTCTGAAAACACCATTCATAAAGCACATGAAGACAGCTGGTGCATTTGACAACCCAAATGGCACCACTGTGAACTCATAATGACCATACCTTGTCCTGAAGGCGGCCTTGCTGATATATTCTTCTTTAATCCTTACCTGATGGTATCCTCACCAGAGATCTATCTTTGAAAATATTTTTTCATCCTTCAATTGATCGAAGAGATCATCAATCCTTGGCAGAGGATACTTGTTCTTCATAGTCACTTTATTCAACTGTCTGAAATCAATGCACAATATTAATGTTCCATCTTTCTTATTCACAAACAAGACTGGGGCACCCCAAGGTGACACACTTGGGCGTATATACCCCTTCTTCAAAATCTCTTCAAGTTGCATTTGCAACTCCTTCAGCTCTGGTGTACTCATTTTGTAAGGAGTCTTTGACATTGGAGTTGCTCCAAGAATTAGATTTATAAAGAAATCAATGTCCCTCCTTGGGGGTAGTCCTGGTACCTCCTTGAACACATCTTCAAAATCTTCAAGGACTGCATAATCTTCCAATTTTGGCACCTTATCTTTAGCTGTCTCCTCCATATGAGCTACAAATATTTGACACCCTTTTCTGTAACATTTCTTCAGTTGTACTGCTGAAATCTCTCTGATGGTTACTGTTTTGGGAATTCCCTGCACTTTCCTTAGTTTCCCTTCCTCATCCAACCAAGTAAATTCTTTGTTATGACAGTCTAGGAGAGCATGATGTTGGTCCAACTAATACATCCCAATTAGACAGTCATAGGAACCTAAAGGCAAGATGTTCAAATCTACCTTGGTGTTCAATCCATTCATGTCCATAAGACATGACTTAACGATCTCATTAACTTTTCTTTTGGCTCCTGTAGCCAGCTACACCAACCAAGATTTCCCATGCTTACTTCTTGGCAAATGCAAACTTTCCACCATCTTAGGATCTATATAACTATGACTAGCTCCTGAATCAATTAAAATAACAATGGTTTGGTTGTTGATCATACCTTCCACTTCAATCATATGTGACTGATACTTTGCTTGCTTGTTGTCCAGGGCTTCATAGATCCTAGGTACCTTTCTGCCCATGTCCTCCACTGTTTCATCTTGCTATACGTTGTGAACAGTCCTCCCTTTTTCACCTCAGTGAGGACAATCTATGAACATGCGATCCCCTTTACAAACCCAACATTGAATAGGTGGTTGCGTTGGCCTTTGACTTCCCAAGTCAATCGTTCTGGGTTCTTTAGGAGTTTGTTGTCCCTGAGGATTGTTTCTGAAGAATGGTGTCTTATATCCCTTCTTCTTATGATCCACCTTGAATTTCTTTTTGTCTTCCCAAGCTTTTTGGAATGTTGGCCTTGATTTTTGTTGATCATATAGGCATTTAGCTCGCCTTATGGTCTCCTCCAATGTATTGGGATCATCATATTGTATTTTGTCACTGATAAATGGTGGCAATCCACTCAAATACCTTTGAATCTTCACTGTCTCATCCTTGATGAAAGAGACATACTGCAACAGTTCTAAAAACCTTCTCTCATATTCATCAATGGACATACTCCCAAGCTTGAGTTCAAAGAACTCTTTCATTTTCTTATCATAGTATCTCTTAGTCAAGTATTTCTTCTAAAAATACCTCTTGAATTCCCTCCAAGTAACACCTCTCTCTTTAACGTGTTTCACCTACACAAGTTGATCCCACCACATGGATTCCTTTCCCTTGAGTTGATAGATGGAAATTCTACCCTCTACATGAGAAGAATAATTATGCCATTGAAAATACTTTCTCATGCCCAACAGCCATGTCTCTACATCTTCATCCTTCTTGTGATCACCATCAAAAGTAGGAGGTTTGATTTTGTTCATTTCTCCTCGTAGCTCATCCACCCCATAACTCTTATGCTTCCTGACAGGGGATGGACTTGAGCTATTGTGTTTCCTCTTATTGGAATGCCACGGGGAGTGATGGTGATGTCTTCTAACACTTCTTGATTTTCTTTTCTCATCATGAGACTTGTGACTTCCCAATTTACTCAATCCACTCTCCTTATCCAATTTCTTTTCTATCATGTTCAAGATCTGTAATAACTTCATATTGAAGTCATCTTGTTTCTCCTTGGCTCTCATAAGCCTTTCATTATCAGCCTTATGGCTTTGGACATCCTTCTGCAAATTTTTAATGGTCTCTGCCATATTCATGTTTTCATTCCTTTATTCTCCATGCCCATTGGAGTTTGTTCCTTCAATGCTCAAATGGACATCCATCCCTCTGACTTTATCTTTCTGGCTGTAATCCCCTTGTGCCTCTTCCATTACTCTGGACTCTAAGTTGATCTTGATCTAGTTGTTGTTATTTCTACAAAATGTGCAGCCAACAAAACCTTGTGAGGCTAACTATTTTAACAATTTCATGAAAATATGAACCATTCTGGTTCACTAATATATATCAAAATTCTTTCTTTTGATTTCCTGGAAATTTGAATGCCTTGATCAATTTTCTGGGTGGATAATTATATTCCACTGTTTCTGCTGTATCTTTCTCATAAAAGCTTTGTTTGATGAACAGTTTACACCATTAGAAAGATCTATTCGAGCTGTAGAGACAGAGTGTGCCAAGGCACACTCTGTTCTCGTGGTTTTTGAGTTGCTAAAAATGATCTTAAGGCCCTCAAAAACGCGTTGCAAAAAGGTGATGTTCAAACAATATAAAACATGACGGAAATTTGTTGGTTTCCTGTTGTGCTTCACCCTTCAAACAATTTCGCGCGCACAAATTTCAATCTGTGCACCTGTATTTACCATGTGCTACAACATCACAAGGTAAATCGTGCTTCGTGCACTTTAAAACCACTGCGTATCACTTCTTTGTCGCACTAGTATATTGCGCACACTTTTTTGTTGCGCGCCAATATCTACTGCACGTAGTATTCTACGTGCAATTCACTCTACGCGTTGCACCATGCCAAGTTTAGTATGCCTCCACTCCGCATCAATACTCTGCACGCACCATACTAAACTGTCACGCGACAACAAATACCCATATTGCGTACGTGCCAACCAAACTCCTCTGCGCTCTGCCAATACTGCATACACCCTGCGCACCATTATTATGTGTGTGTACACCGCGCGCACCTTCTTATGTGTGTGCACTCTGCGCAATACTAAATTTAGTGCGCGCACCTGCACACCAATATTTTTTCGTGCGTACCCTAACACCGTATTTTTTCCGCGCGGTACTAAATTTTTTATCGCGCGCACCTACACGCTATCATTTTTTTTCCGCGCAGCACCAAAATTTAACACGTGCATCAGTATGTCAATACCTTGCAGCGCAGTGCCGAATTTTACCTACCTTGATCTTTTCACTGCGCCACATGAATTTTTGGTGCGCCCAACTGCACACATTCACCTTTATGTGCATCGATTCCTCGTGAATTCCGCTGCAGAAATTGGGGCTTTTTCCCAATTCACCATAGAAATTCGAAAACTATGAAATTCGTTCAATTTCACCTTGATAACACCAGCTCAACCTATGTAACAATAGATCGTTGTGGGTTGACATTTATGGAATGAATTTTTCCCAAAATCAATTCAGGAATTGGGAATTTTAATTATAAAACTCGCTCCAACTATCATGGATTCACTGTAACTTCAAATTCGACCAATTCCAGGTCCGAATTTGCTAGAACAGATATTAAATCAGTAATATTTCATCACTTGGTTGAATTTCTCCATTTTCTCGTGAATTCAACCATAGAAATTGGGGCTTTTCCCCATTTCCGCCCAGTTGCTGTTACTTTTTACCATGGACGTTCTACAAACTTAAATTTGTCCACTTTGAAATAAATCCTCTGTGACATTTTGCTTCAACTCAACTTTCTCGGCCCATCCAGGCTCAGTGTTGAAAACTGAAGCTCTGATACCAATTTGTAACATCCCCAGCCACCAACAGGTTAGGCCATGCCACTACTCAGACGCTTTACTCAGCTCTGAAATTGTTTTATAACGTCCTCGACCATCCATGGAGGGCCACACTACCTCAGAGAACACATCCGTTCTCTGTACGAAACATACTGTAACATACTCAGCATCCAAACTGAGTTATGCCACATACAATTTTCTAACTGCATGCAATTAAAACATATGCACACAGAGCACTTGCGAAAGCTTTACATGTAAAACATAAACAGACAAATACATTTCGTAAATGCATAGATTCACATTGAAATAGCAGTAAACATATGCATGCATCATATACAGGCAATACCCATAACAATAAACACAGTTATAATCACACATATGATAACCCATAAAAATATGCACATAAATAACAATGCAGCATGTACATTTATCACATAGTTGACACTTATCTTGGTAAGAATGTCACCAACTGCGTGAAGACCTTCCATGAACCTCCCAGCCTTAGACCACACTGTTCATCACTCTCAACAGTGGGTCATCCCCGATCTAGGACTAAACTCCACCTGGGTAAGGGTTCCTAACCAAGCTAACGGCTCATGGAAAATAGGAAAGACTCCATCACATGTGCCTACTCAAACTAACGGCCTACAGTCTCTCATTCCCCACATGCCTGTCCCACTCAAGGAAGTGTGCCCCTTCTCTGATCAACAGTCCCTCGGCTGCCCCACTTCCCTTCCAGGGCTTCAGCAATAGGTCGGACAGGAAGTCTCAGAGCCCTGTAGTTGCAGTTCAACACCTTCAAGAAGTCAATTCCCAACAATTCTCTCACCCAAAGAATTGCTCACGGGCCTGACAACCTGCCTCTTCAATATCCCATGGGCCTGACAACCTGCTTCTTCAGTCCCGCTCCCCAGCTAACCAGCTACACCAACACAAAATGGCTATGGATACAGGTTCAAATACAGTGAAATAAATGTCTGAGGATAACTGACTGCGTGAATGAAAAATGGTCATAGAATCGTGGCTAAATGATGGAAGGAATCATGGAAAATATGATCGTAAGAATGACAGGGGCCTCCGAAAATGAACTAAGTCCCCACAATATGTATGCATGTCCCCAACTTGACACTTGTCATGTTGGGAGCTACTTTGGCCCACTTGTCCCCAACTTTAGGACTTGGGATAAAATAATTATCCATACTTTATGATTTAAGAAATATTAATATAATATTCCTTTTTGGCTCAAGCTCCCTAGCTTAGCCCCTTTCCTTAACTTAGCCCCTCCCTTTCCCTAACTAGTGGAGTTTGGTCCCCCATCTCTTTTATCGTGGTCAGTCTGCGCCCAGCGATGTATTTTATATTAAATATGAGACATGTACAAAAACAGGCGCACTGACCTTTAACATCTAGGCTCTCCGGCCTAATCAAAACATAAGCATCCTAGCTTATAATAACTGGCTCACCAACATATAAAACATATCATATACACAAAGGCTCCCTGGCCTCAACATCAAGCGCACTCTAGATGTTGTGCGTGGTATCCTGGAATGTGCACACTTCCTCATTTTACTGTGCAGTACATGAGCGCACTATGCCATGAAATGTGCATACAAAAATGATATCAAAACAACTCACCAGCTTAAGTACATTTGTATTTACATTTACAATTGGGTTCGGCCTTAGGAATATTACAATGGGAATGTTTATTAAACTAAAAATAAATTTGACATAGTTCAATGTCCCTTCACAAAACTTAAAATATTATATATGTGTACATGTCACTCATATTAAACCGTGACATCCTACTTAAATCACATAAGAAATTGACATAGTTCAACCTACTTTCATAAAAGTTAAAATATTATATTATATGTAACTCAAAATATAATATACTTTTACTTAAGTCAAAATAATATATTATAATTATAATTGTGTGCATACTTGTCACTAATTTTAAGCACAAGATTCATATATATTAAAATTAATATATTATACCAGTGTACATGTAATTGATCTTAAACTCAATATAACTTATATGACATCCTCCTTGTTTAATTAGACACTTTAATCACAATTCTCAAACTCTCTCCTTTAATCATGTAATCAAATGCCTTGTTGATATTCGCAAAAGAAACCTCATGTGTAATAAATTTATTCAGTTCAAGCTCCTTAAGTTTAACAATCAAGGAAGTATAGATTAAAATCCTAATTACATCTAGAAAGAATAAAATCTACTTCTATCGTGTATAAATTGTGCAACTTGAGTGGGCCGAATGGTTAAGAACATGTGTTCCTTCTTCAAAGATTCCATGTTTAAATCTAGAGGGGGTAGGGTATGTACACCTTCGTTCAGTCAAATCTCTACATAGACAAAACAGAGAGGATAAATATTGTCAAGATAAATTTAAACAATGTATAGAAAAAGGTCCTATACCACATGATTTCACTTAATGTTATGACATGTATCACTCTTTGATACATGTCATAACATTAGATATTTATTCTTGTCAACATTAGATATTTATTCTTGTCCCATCTTAACCCAAGTTGTATTAATCAACACACAATTCTTCATATACTATTTAATAAAACTTGTGGTTTGTTCTTTCACTTTTAGATGGATAAACACTAGGTGTTTTGGAAGTGTTACTCATCTTCATAACAAGGTTTGTTTTTTAAGTTGTTTTAGATCCCTTTCAATTCAATACTGTGATAGATTTGGATTTGAAATATTAGTTAACATGGATTTGTTAGTTTATCCATCCAACACCTAATATACAAGGTTTTTATCCTTAAAGACTGAATAGATACATATACAGATAGATAAATATATTGCAAATATACATAATATATTAAAATAAAACAATAATAATAAACATAATCACACACAAAATGCATAATACAATGATTTTCATAATAGAGAAAAAACATAATTTTTGCATATTCATAAATAACAATAAAGCACTTATATTTTAACCAAAAAAGGTCAAAGAAACTATCTATGTAAGAGAAATTTTCCACCCAACCGTATATATTTGTTGCAGATACCACCCCCAAGCCGGGATATGGGGCCACTGGGGTGATTGAAACAACTATAGGGTTCTCTCTCTCTCTCTCTCTCTCTCTCTCTCTCTCTCTCTCTCTCTCTCTCAACCCAACCCATTTACTATAACACTTAGCCAATCTAGTCACCATAGAGCATTACATGCATATCATTCATCGATCAACAATCAAGGAACTCTCTTTCACTGCCCCACACAACACAAGGAAGGCCTACACTTTCTATGCTCAAAAATCCCTTAAAGTAACCTTCCCTTATATTTCTTCAGTGTGTGCAAAAAGAGCCCAATCCGATGTATCCTTTCAAATAATTGTTTGCTAAGAAAAATCTTGTCTCTCAAATATTCAAAGAACATAAAATTTATAGTGGGTGGGAGTTTCCTCACTTTCCAAGCCTCTATGATCACCTATATCAATCTCTCTTTCATCTCCACTCTATAGTTTTCTCTAAATGGTGTTAGTTATAGTCAACTTCCAGAGTTCTCCTAGATAACCAACAAACATAATATGAACAATATGAAAAGTATGAAAGTAACCATGACCTAGGTGGATATCGATGGCCACCCACCTCTTCCATTGACTCAACATGGTTCTCCATCTTAACAATTTTGCTATGATTTTTTATGATTTTCTGGGTCCTAAACTTCTAGCATCGTTTTGAGACCCTAAATGATTCTTTATGAGAAGTTTCATGGCTTGGGTATTTTTATAACACACCCAATCCATGCTACAATATTGTAGTCCTTAGTTAGAGCTTTCCAATGAGCTACTTTGTGCATCAAACGAAGATTGTACGAAAAAATTGCATACTCCGGAAGTTGATGTAAAAACTAACTACCTCGAGGCCCAAAAACGCCTTTTGGTGCTTCGCCTCCTAGAGTTAGGGTTTTGGATTTATAGGGTTCATGATTTATGTTAAAATGTTGTTCTTTCGACCTCTTGTATTATCTTTTGCGAATGAATGTTGTTGAAATCTCTCTATTTTTAGAGATAAGCTATTGTTGGGCCCTTTGTTTTGTTGAATAGAAGTTGCGCACAACACATTGCAGCTTCATTTTGGAGAATGGAAGTTGCGCAAGATATTGAGAAGTTGGACAGTGGACAAGAGAAAGAAATAGAAAGCGGGTAAAGGGACAACGCAATATCATCTTTGAGGAAAGAAGTTGTAACAAGATCAAGAAAAGAAAGAACTCTTGAGTTCTTAACCAACAAAATCGGATTATATATAGGAGATAGATGTGATTGTAATAGGCTAATGATAGGCTAATAGTGAAAGGCTAATGAATAAGTGAAAGGTTAATGAAAGGGATATAATGTCATTGTTTTCTAGTATGTTAGTCCAGAGCTATTATGGTTATTGTTGTTAATATTGATGATGTGATGAGAGTCATGCATGTAATGGGCCAATACTATATCATAGACGAATATGGAGATCTGGGTGAGAACCAACTAGACCTTGTATCAGATTTTGGTATTATCAATATAATCAGAGACCTAAATTTTGAATCTACATATTGTGTATTTTGTTGGTAACCTAAGAAGGACCCTAGTCTGAACACTTTTGCACCAACAAAATGGTTATGTTATTGGGACCTGTGATTTAAAATGGAACCTGTGAGGAGAATTCTTCCACGGATCTATATATCTGAGATTCAACAATAGTGGGGGAGAAATTGTGATGCCTTTATATGGAAGGAAGCAGAGTTGAAAGGTAAAAGTGAGAGGAATACAAGAGATTTTTTCTTTTACTCAAAAAGATCGAGCAACCAGTATGAGATATTCTGGGTTAAATTTCCGAAAGAACTATTCCATTAGATAGATAGGCTCCAAGAAGATCCTGAATTCAAAGAATGCATCAAGAAGACATGTACTTGGGATACAAAGAATATCGCAACACTTCACCAGTTGGATCACCAGATCACGTGAGCAGTCGATTTCTGGGTTCGCACTGCTTTGGAGGGATACATCGTCGAATTTGTAGCCAAGAATCACCAATAGTTTTCACGTGCAAAATAAATTTTCAAGAAAGGTGCACGCGACAGACTGTTGAGGTAAATTCCCCTTTGGTTCAAAGTATTCTTGATGGACGAGGGGATGATAATTATTCCCTCAACTAATAAAGAATCCTAAACACCTACGCATGGGGTAGGGTGATTTTGGGGTATGATCATGACCTGAGACGGGAAAAGGGTTCTTTGAAAGATGGGGGAATATCAAGAAACGAATGCAAGAAACAAGTGAGCCTTAAGGAAAGCCTCCATTATTGAGAAGTGGTGGCATAGAAAAGTAAATAAAGCAGCGAAGCAGTCTGAGGTGTTGCGGAAAGAAATCAGATCAAAAGGAACAGATCAAGGAAGGAAGGAAGAGTTGAGAAAGGTGAGAAGACAAGAAAGATTGGTCAGTCTAAGATTGCAGCAGAGAGAAGTGTAGAGAGGAAGGAGTCCCCATATGGGTGGATGAGAAGAAGAATGTGCAGAAGAAAGGGAGGAAGAAGAAGGTATGGACCTTGCGGGAGATCAAGAAGATTCATCCCTGATAGTAGGAAACATCGAGAACCACTCAGAGAAGGTTTCTCCAGAGGAATAGAACGAGACCCCCCCGATCAAAGAAACCTGCCCAGAAGTCAATGGAACCAGCCCCGAATCACCCATCCCCCAGGTGTCCTCTATACCCGTGGTAAATTGTACACCGCCTACTTATGTTATTTCTATTCCTTCGCAGTCAGTTAGTCAGAATCAGTCTATAAGTGTAAACAATGGGAGAATATTGGGATCCCCAAGCATATCGAAACCAGGACTGTTAGGTTTTATTCTAATAGGAATAGTGACACCCACAATGGCTGGACATATGGGAGGATCAATCACCCGATACAGAATTTTGGGGTAAAGGGGACGAAGATGTAGAGCAACATTGGTTCTTGTGTGAAGCCATCTGTAGGTTCAGAGGGACTCTTGATGAAAATAAGTTAGTAAAGTTTCAAAATACCTTGAGGGGTCGTGCCCTCAAATGGTATATGAAGGATATTGAAATTGGGCTACAAGGACAAGCGTTCACCCTTGACCAAGTTTGTTTGAAGTTCATCGTCGAATTCAAACTACCTCAATCAGAGCAGCAAGCTCTCTCTGAGTTGCGGGAGATTCAACAAAGGGAAGGAGAATCTGCCTAGGAGTACAACCAAAAGCTTAAGAATGTTATTGGGAGTCTAGCACATCCAATTCACAAAGATCACCAGAGGGAGTGGTACATCCAGGGATTACTACCTATGACGAGAATTCCTTTAACACAACAGTGTATACCCACGTTAATAGACTCCTTGGAACAGTTGATGAAGATCGAATCCATGGCAGGTTATCCAGGAAATCTGAGAATGACCAGGCCTCCAGTGGATGCAAATTTGTCACAACTTCAGGGACAAATATCAGCGCTAACAGAAAATATTCAAGAATTAACCACACAAAGACCAGGATGACCTCGGGTTTGGTGTACAGGATGTTACATAGAAGGGCATATGGCAAATGAATTTCCACGCATAAGGGGAGTGGGACCTCTTCACAACCCAATGGGGCCTTCTTCAGGACCCATGGGAGGAGTTTTGCAAGTATCTGCAACTCCACCATTCCATACACCAGAGCTATATAATACCTTCCCAGGTGCCCAAACCTCCCAGACAACGGAGTATTGTGAGATTTGTCGGACACATAGACATGAGCCGAGAGTGTCCTATTATGAAAAAATTACAACTACAACCAATACAATACACTGTGAGTTTTGTGCATCTATGACCCATGCCACAAATCAATGTAGAGCTCAAGACGCACTGCCTAATAGATTACACTGGACAACATTCATGGTAAATGAAACCCCCCAAGGACCTAGAAGAGGCCAGGGAGGTGGGTCTGGAGGTGGATTCATAGAAGGGAGAAATGGAGGCAGAGGGTTGATCCGATGCTACAACTGCAACAAACAAGGTCATTTGGCTAGAGACTTCCCTCACCCAAGACGACCATGGTGCTCGCACTGTAGGAATAATGAGCATGCAACTGAAGACTGCCCAGAACTAATTGTGAAGTGGGAAGTTCAGTCTCGTCAATGAGGAGATAATATCATAAGCTCAGAATTAAAAAGGAGAATTGAGGGATAGCTACCAAATATTAACATCATCACTCGCAGAGGAGAAAATACTGGGGAAAATGCAGACAATCAGCCCAAGATTCATAAAGCTATTCCCAAAGATGACAGGTATGATACTGTGAAACAAAAGTTGTTTTTCAAAAATGCAACAGAAATATTTAAGAGTATCCACACTCTAGAAGTGATGGAGAATACTTCTAGAGACGCCTCTCAACCTAACCTTGTGCAAGCTCCTACCTCACCAGCAGCACCCAAGAATTTTGCGATTCCAAGAAGACACCCTGAGCAGTCTCAAAGTGTAATCAATGTTTGGTTTCAATTATTATTTGATATCCTAGGGGATGACCAACTTACTGAGAAGTTGTGCAACACCCTATACTTAACATTGGGGAACGAGGGGACACCAGAATCCATAGTAAGCACTAACCTCCCTGAGAAGAATACCTAGAGAATACAAAGAAGAAAGGTGTGAAAAGGAAAATAATTTTGGTTAGAATCCGAGCTAGATGATTTTGAAATCAAAGATGTCATGCTAGATTTGGGATTAGATGTCAACATCCTACCCAACAATACCTGGGAAGCTTTGGGAAAACCTCAGTTAGTATATTCCTCCATCCAGTTGAGAATGGAAAATCAGTACTTCATCTTCCCAGTAGGAAGGCTAGGAAATGTGGAAATAGATGTTGCAGGGGTTAAGACCATAGTTGATTTTGAGGTAATTGAAATCATGGGAGATAAGGATCCCTACCCTACTCTACTCAGGATTGATTGGGAATATGAAAACTATGCTATCATTGATCTAAAGAGAGACACCATGACATTTGAAGCATACGAGATAAAAGTAGTTCAACCCTTAGATCCTTGTCTAGGGCCTAGATATATTGAACTAGTGGACCATAATATGGAGTCAAAGTCCCTTGACCAATTATACTCCATCACAGTCGGTATGAGACCAGATTATATAAATCCCACTACAGACAGAGAAGTAATTTGGAGAAGCATACAGTCTGTTGATGAGGATTCAAAAGTAGCGTTTGACAGTTGGCAGCAAGGTTCATATGAGCAATTTTTAAGGTGATGCACAACTGTCAGAGGAATAAGATGGATTGGAAATAAAGTCAGAGAACCCCCTACATACGATGGTACCTCAGAGGTACATAGTTTTCTCACCACCATGGAAGAAATATAGTAGCTGAACAAAGGATCTATGTTCTTGACTCAGCCTTGTAGGATACCCCCACTAGATGGTGGGCCACTCATAAAGCCTTGATTATGGAGTGGGAGGACGTAAAACAAGCCATCTGATGTCTATTGAACTCTATTCCAAGGGAGGGATCGGCTGAAAGAATAAATGAAGATATATTTCCAAGATGTGCAACTATTCGACGTACGATTTGACCCTCAGATGCATATTGAACATTGCTTAAAGGAGTGGAGAGTTGCGGAGATACCCTCTCACCTATGGGTCCAGGTGTTTTTCCCTTTGTTGGGGCCTATTCCAAGGGCCTGGTATGCACATGAGGATACCAGAAGATAAACGAATTGTTGGCAGACCTTACAAGAACAATTATGCAAGGATTTCTCCTTTACAAGTAAGTACCCCGAGCTCAACACATTCCTTCAAAGAATCAGGGAAATGGTTTTTATCAACATTTGTAAAAAGAGATCAAGTCCAGTAGTATGTGTTGACCATGTTCACTTGCTTCAGTCTAGTCTGAGTCTTGAAATTGATAAGATATTTGTACCGTGTTGTAAATTTGAGAGAGACCTAAAAAACCCTGACGATTTAAAAGAGCTTAGAAGCTTAGACATTCAAGAAACAGAAGGCAATAGAGAGATTATGGATACCATACCTAGTCACACTTGTAGCTCCTATAATCACCCACTGAAGTTGTGTAAAGTCAATATAGGGAGTGTAGAGAATCCTAAGATATCATCTATAGGAGACTACTTGGATGAGAAAACTATGAATGAGGTACATAATCTGTTATGGGGGTATGAGGACTTTTTCCTGAAAACGTTCTCTGAACTAAAAGGAATAAAAGGAGTCACGGGAGAAATGAAAATAGAGTTGAAACTCGACTCAAGACCTATGAAGCATAGACCATACCACCTCAACCCTAGAATAAAATAAAAACTTAAGAAAGAGGTGAACAAAATGCTTATGGCAGGACATATTTTCCCTATTGAAGAAGCAGAATGGATTAGCCCCATAGTTATCCAGAGTAAGAAAGGTGCAGAAGACATCGGGTCTATGTGGACTACATGAGTCTGAATTCTGCGTGTTTTCATGATCCATTTCCCACACCTTTCAGTGACGAGGTATTAGATCAAGTTGCGTAAAGACAAGAAGAAGACTGGCCCCTGCAGTTTTCTCTCGAATTGTGATAGCATCGTTTTGAGAATTCATCCACAAGTTTGTAGAATTCTATATGGATGATTGGATGGTGTACAGCCTATTAAAATATCATTTCGGGTTACTTCGGTTAATGTTTGATTGATGTCATGAAATGAAGATATCTCTAAATCTAAGAAAGTGTATTTTTTGTGTACCTCATGGAAATATGTTAGGACATATTGCATGTAGAGAAGGAATCCTGGTAGACCCAGCAAAAGTTGCGATCATTCTGAATGTGACGCCACCTGCAAGTGCCAAATTGTTGCACTCCACACTGGGACATATGGGATATTACCACAGATTTATCAAAAGATACGAAACTATTACAGCACCCCTTGAGAAATTATTGAAGATGTCTAAATTGTTCCAATGGACACCAGAGTGTGACAAGGCATTCAATATTCTTAAAGAAAAACTTAGCACTGCACCGATCTTGATATTTCCCAATTGGGAAATTGAATTCCATGTACATATGGATGCATCATGCATTGCCTTGGGAGCCATTTTAGCACAACCAAGGGAGGGGAATATGGACCACCCTATTTACTTTTCCAGCAAAAAACTATCGCAAGCTTAGCGCAACTACACAACCACTGAAAGGGGAGGTTTGGATATTATTTATGCATTACAAAATTTTAGACACTACTTATTATGATCTCATTTCAAGTTTTTCAGTAACCATTCTACATTGAAGTACCTTGTCAATAAACCAATATTGGAAGGAAGAATTTGCAGATGGCTATTATTGTTTCAATAATTTTCGTTTGAAGTAATTATCAAACCAGGAAGATGCAATGTAGGTCCAGATCAACTTTCCAGGTTGGATTTAGGGGAAAGTGGTAGAGTAGTAGATGAACAACTCCCGAATGTAGACCTGTTCCGAATTGAAGCCATTCCATGGTATCTTGAATACATTGATGTCTTCCTCAGTACATGGACTTTCCCATAAACTTATTCCGCAACCCAGAAACGACATATGGTGGTTCGCGCAGCAGACTATCAATTGATTGTCGGGCAAGTTTACAAATTGGGACTCGACAACATCCTGAGAAGATGTGTCTTGAACCATGAAAGGAAGGATATCCTGTGGGAATGCCACAGTGGAGTTTCGGGAGGACATGTTGGAGGTAAGGCCACTGCATAGAAGGCACTTCAAGATGGATAATGGTGGGCCAGGTTATTTAAATATGTTAAGGAATATGCTAGATCTTGTGACACTTTCTAGAGAGTAGGAAAGTCGTCACGAAGAGATGAATTACCCCTTCAGCTAGTCAGATCACTTCAAGAATTTGAGAAGTGGGATGTTGATTTTATTGGACTGATCAACCCCCCGGATAAACACTCCAAGGCCACATACATCATTACCGCAATTGATTACCTTACAAGATGGGATGAAGAAGAGGCAATCCAAGATTGTTCTACAGATACAACTGCTATATTTATCTTCGAGAATGTTATCACTCATTTTGGATGTCCTATAAGTCTAACCAGTGATCAAGGTACTTGTTTTATTAGCAATACAATTGCAGCGTTAACAACTGAATTTCTTATACAACATCATAAGAGCAACCCTTACAATCCACAAGATGATGGTACAGTAGAGGCCTTCAACAAAATTCTAGAAAGAGGACTCGTAAAAGTATGTTGTGCAAACCAGGAAGATTGGGATGATAGAGTTCCAGTAGTCTTGTGGGTTTACAGGACTGCCATGAAGAAGTTACACAAGTACACCCCATTTCATTTGTTCTATGGAAAAGAAGTTGTTGTACCTGCAGAATTTATTACCCCTAGTCTTTATATAGCACAGGCTACAAACATGACATATGATGAATCAGTTGCGTAGAGGATTTCATACTTGCAAGAACTTGAGGAAGCAATATTTTTAGTGGATTTTCATCAGACAATTGAGAAGGCCAGACATAAATATTGGCATGATAGGCATATTAAGTCCAAGAGATTTGTGCAAGGGGATAAGGTACTCCTATGTGACAGTTGATATCATAAACATCCAAGCAAGTTGGGCATGCATTGTTTGGGTCCATCATAGTTGCGGAAATCTAACACTCTGGTGCAGTCAGGCTCGCGCATTTAGATGGTATCCTTTGGCCAGGATGGGTGAATGGTGCCCACCTGAAACCCTACATTTCTCATGCTTGAGCCAAAGAAAGGTTTTTCTAGTCCAAAGGAGCATGTACAGTAGTTATATTTTCATTTCCTGCAATTTATTTAATTCAGTTAATAAACATCAGAGTGTGCATTTAATGCGCCACAACATATATCTTTTTTTAGTCTAAGCGTTGCTTTTTCGTAACACTTCTTACTCTGCTACACAGGATCGGAAGAGCCACCATTATATTAAATGAAGTCATTTAATATGACGGGGACCCCCGTTGCGGTCGGAGGGAGGGAAAATCCGAGCTCGATCACAACCCATGTGCCACACACACCCAGTCTAGTCATACACTTTATGACAGCCACCATAACCCATCAAAACTTTCCATTAAGCCATAAAGGCATGATACGTGCAGATTCCATCAATATCCCCGTCGTTCTTCTCAATTGTTAAAAGGATAAAAACCTCAGCTAGACCATGTCCCTGTCAATCCGTTCATTAAAATCCAAGATCAGTTGATAGATCCTACCTGTTATCTGTCCCATCGGACACCTAAGCCTAAAACCACGTTTATGGCCTAATCATGAGTGTCTTTATGTGCACTTATAGTAGCTTTCCAGTTATCCATTTATAATACCTCGTCAATGCACGAGAAAACGTCACTGTTTTTTGTTAGCTAGATTTTGAATTTTCTACAACTGCGCATACCCCGAGATATTTTTGTTCTCCTGTTACAAATTCGACCCCGATTTACCCAGCGAATCAACACTTCAGAGCTACCATGTTGAGAGAAACATGATATTGGAGTTCATCTCCCAAAGAAGCAATACCAGACGAACCGTATGATCCTCAGATCGAGATCTTTGGGGATGTCAAAGGAAAGACAGAGAAAGTAAATCTCTTGGACCTTGATTTGGTAGACCAAGTGTTGTTCCCACAGATGAACATTGATGTGTTATGGGACTTGGTTTCGGATGATATCGGAGGTATGCAATTTGTCCCCAAGCCTGAATTTATCCATCTATTCAACTCCAAAATCATCAACCTCAAAGACTTGCCGGTCTTCGGGACCACTGGCGAGGTTGCACGCTGCGAGAAATTCCTGATTAGTCGAGTGCATGACAGAAGTCTATGGCTCGACCGGAGGTATCTGATTCATGTAGACGTCATCCAACAGCTCACCTGCTTATCTCTTAAGGGTGAGGATGTCGCCAAAGGATTCCAAGGCTCGAGAAAGCATGTGAAAAAGAAAGGCGAGGTTAGCTTGTATGAGAAGTTCCACACACAAAGAGGTGGTCGAACATCAAGGATTCACCCGATTATTCCAGAAACAATTCAGACGACATGCTATATAATTGCAAGCAAGGTTAAGTGTTCCTATTACAAAGGTGAATGCACCCTAGATGCACTTTCTGTAGCTTATTTTTGCAAAAACGAGGTTGTATTCAACTGGTACAACTACCTACTAAAGGAACTCCTGGTAGCAGAGGATCCAGCAGGTGGAAAGAGAAGCAGAATTCTAGAAATAGGAAGGAATCATTGTGCAAGAATAACGAATGAAGCAGAAACACTTCAAGGTTTAGGCATAACTAAAGGTGGAAAATGTCAAAGAAAAACTCTTAGAGACTTTGACGATAGTGAAGAAGACAGTTCCTCAGTTGCTAGAGTCTAGCACAACCAGCGAGCTTGTGGAGAAGATCGAGTTAATTCATGTCTCTTGGTCAAAACTAGTAGAAATAGTATAAATACTTGAGGCACAACTACGAGACAACAAGAAAGAAGTTGAATCGCAACCCAAGAAGCTCCGAGAACAAATGGAGAAAATTGTCTTGGAAGGGAACAATGCAAGAGAAACCTTGCACAAACGGACTGTTGAATGCACAAAGATCTTCAGAGAAGTAAGCCATTGGATGGGCATCATTTCAAGGTACAAGCACACATTGGATTAATTGCACATGAAGATCCAATCACTCAACGCAGAAGAAACCAAAACCCTGGATCCGCTGGAAAAACGGGAGAAGTTCAACAAAATCCAGCAAGAGGACAATGAGTTGAATGCTATATATGAATCCCAAATCATTGCTAAGAAAGAGCTATGAGAGTTTCAACATGTAGTTTATTACATATGCATCCATTTGATGCCATTGTTGACTCATAATGGAAATCCTTAGTTGTGTCAAAGCCAAAAGAGTGCATCACAGACGCCACCCAACAATTTGTTGTTGAAGCTTCACTGCTTTCCAAGAAGTGGTAGGATAAAGTGGATAACTTCCAAGAGGTCGGGAAGAGATCCCTCAAACTCGTACCTGAGTTGGGCCCTTCGTTTGAAGAAGACAAAGCAAAAAGAACTAAAGCCGAAAGTGAAAGAAACTCAGAACCAGAAGGAAAGAAAGAACAACAAACCAACCCAAAGACCATGAAAAAGATGAATACTTGACTCAGGGCGAGTCAAGGATTGTGGTCAGAGCCTATTGGGCCCTTCATTTTGTTGAATATAAGTTACGCAAAACACATTGCAGCTTCATTTTGGAGAATGGAAGCTACGCAAGCTATTGAAAAGATGGACAGCGGACAAGAGAAAGAAACAAAAAGCGGGTAAAGGGACAACACAACATCATCTTTGAGGAAAGAAGTTGCAACAAGATCAAGAAAAGAAAAAACTCTCGAGTTCTTAACCAGCAAAATCGTATTATATATAGGAGACCGATGTGATTGTAATAGACTAATGATGGGCTAATAGTGAAATGATAATGAATGAGTGACAGGTTAATGAAAGGGATGTAATGTCATTGTTTTTTAGTATGTTAGTCTAGAGCTATTATGATTATCGTTGTTAATATTGATGTTGTGACGAGAGTCATGGATGTAATGGGCCAATACTATAGCATAGTTGAATATGGAGATCTAGGTGAGAACCATACAAACCCTATATCAGATTTTGGTATTATCAATATAATCAGAGGCCTAAATTTTGAATCTACATCTTGTTTATTTAGTCTTAATGCATGAATGGAATGTCATTCTCTATTATCTTTATGTTTGATGTACTTAAATTCTTGTTTATAAATGGCAACGCAAATTTGTTTCTTTATTTCCCAGTTAGGAATTCCTCAGTATTGTTGCAGGTTTAGTCTATTTTGTGCAATATTACAACGAGCTTTGATACCGTAGAGGTATGTGTAAGTATTCTCCTTACCCTTCCCTCCCTTCCATGTCTCGGTTGCACTTCGGGTGAGACCTTTTCCCTCCCACGAAGATGAAAATGTCAGCGCTCTAGACTAATTTTGTACCTTTTGTTGGTAACCTAAGAAGGACCCTGGTCTGAACACTTTTGTGCCAACAACTGCCGATATTTTAGCTATTTTGTGCCACTACAATGTTCCATTATTTTATTCATTAATAGAATTTGGGTCTTCACTGTATTGTTGTTATCTCTACTATATTCATATGTGTGATTCATTTTGTTCCCTAGACAATTTTTGTTAATGGTATCAGAGAAATATTATCCTTGTTGTTTCTCGGCACATGTCCTCGACGAAGTCGAGGTATAAAGAGTTTGATCTCGAGCTAGATTCTTTGGGAGACGACCGCTCTGTCCAAATCAAACGATGTTTCATGGAAGGGGAAGGAGAGATGATGAAGTAAGATATCCTATCAAGATATTTCTCGAGGAAGCCTTCATGCGACATAGGAATGAGGTGATGGACAAATTCACCCAGATCCTTCAACGACTTCCGATGGCAGGCAAGGCACATTCAACAAATGGTCATTTTGGAGGGGAGACACCCTTCAAGGTATAAGTTAACTTTGAAATACATTTGTTTGAAGTCAGATAGATGCAATTTTTTTGGATAAATGGTTAAATATGTTAGAGAGTTATTACTTTGTTCAAAATATTATGACCTTGAAAAAATCACCTTCACGCTCCTTAAAGCCCTTCCCCACGTCAAAAATTGATGGGAAATACACTGAGAGAGACATAACAAAGATGATTCTATAACATTCAGGGAAGGACCCTCTTAGGAAACCTTTGTTGATGCTCTCAAGGAGGAATTATACCCTGCTATAAACTATGATGACTAATACATGAAATGGATGAATCTACATTGGGAGAGAGGCCAAAGAATGCTAGCGTACACCAACATCTTCCATACCTTTCCCTCAAAGATAGGTATTAGAGACTCCAAACGACACCTGGTTTTGAAATATTGTGGTGGCCTACACAGGTACATATAAAAAGAGATGGATTTCTTGGAAATCTCCTCACTAGGAGCCTATTATAGCTATGTTGTCAAAATCGAGAAGAAATTTAAGGATTGGAATAAGCGAGAGTTCAAGTTTTCAAATATATTACAACATAAGTATGGTAAAGGTATCCATAACTCACAAAACAAGGGACAAATCAAGGATATCCAACCTCAAGACAACTAATCCAATATGTAAGCAAATAACGGTAATGGGAAGTCCAAGAAGTACACTAGAAAGTGGTGTGAGTTCAAAAAAATCCCCTAGAACAACATTGATGAATGCCGCTCAAAACAATGATTGTTGGCCGAGATTTAAAAAAAGAGTTAGACCCTAACTCAGACTTTGATTCAAAAAAGGATAAGGGAAATTGGATCATCGATGCAGAACCCAATGCTACCATTGCAACTGCAAATATCCAACTAGAAAAGTCATAGGATCTTGAAGAGGGGGAGCACCTCTTCCATTCATAGATGTGGATGAAGGGGAACCCTCTACATTTCATTGTTGATAGAAAGACCCAGAAAAACTTGATCTTAGCCAAGGTTATCAAGATATTGAAGCTGCCAATAATGCCACACCTCCAACCATACACACCATTATTTGGTTGAGATAGGGATAAGACCTTCGCATCACCCAACAATGTCGTTTGTCCTATGACATCAAGCCCTTCAAAGATGATGTAATGTGTGATGTTACCCCACTCGAATTTTGTGATTTTCTTTTAGGACAACCCTATATATGGAAACATCATGTTGTTTATGGGTCTTGGCCTCATAGTCTCATTGTTACTTTGAGAGGTCAATCCTACAGGGTTCTAGAGGTAGTTCTCACTACTACGATTTCAATGATCTTGACAAAACAATGTCAAAAGGTAATCTCTCATACTGCAAAGTTTATCCTCTTCATGGTTTAGTCATAAGATGAATGAAAGGTCACCACAACCACCACGACTTCAACACAAGGTCTTTGTTCGCCTCACCTGTAGGGGTGCCTCTGCACTATCGGATCAAAAATCCCATTGATTTGATATCTAGTGCTCCCTTACCTAATGGTCCAATATACAAACGTTTCCTTCTAGAAAATGAGTAAATAAAGCATCAAATTCATGAGCTCATATGAAAGGAACACATTCAACCAAGCTCCTTGCCTTGCGGGATCCCAATTGTGTTGGTACAAAATAAGGATGGTACATGACAACTATGTATTGATTATAGATCCCTAAACAAAATCATTGTCAATAACTGATAATCGATCTCCTGAATTGACTATCTTCTTGATCAGCTTAAGGGTGACAAGTCCTTTAGTAAGATTTATCTGAAGTTAGGCTACCAACAAGTTTCGATAGAACACACTGATGTATGGAAGACAACCTCCAAATCTAAAGAAGGTCTTTTTAAGTGGTTGGTCATGCCTTTTGGATTGACTAAACAATGATGGATGATATCTTGTGGTCGTATATTTGGATGGCATCCTCATATTTAGTCGGACCTTGGCATAACATTTACAACACATTCAACAAGTCCTAAGCACCTTGTGGCAGCAACACAAGTTATACGTAAATCTTGAGAAATGATCATTTAGAATGTGGAGAATTCAATACTTAGGATGCATTGTGGATGAACATGGGGTACATGTGGATCCAGAGAATATCCAAGTCATTTGTGATTGGCCAGCCTCAACGACTTTGACAGAGATCTGCAGCTTCTTGGGCCTCGCCAACTTCTACCGTAGGTTTGTGTTGGGTTTCTCTTATATCGCTTGGCCCCTAATTCAAGTGACCAAAGGTGGAGCTTAGGCCAAGTTTTCCTAGTCTAAACCATAGAAAAAAACATTCCAAGATATAGAACGCTTCCTTTGCTCCATAGCAATCATCACGTTGTCAAAGATGTACCAATCATTTGATATTGAGACAGATGCTTCTAACTATGTTATCGATGCAATCCTCACTCAGTAGGGACATCCAGTGGCCCATCACAGTGAGACACTATCTGATGTTGTTCATAGATATCTCACCTATGATAAGGAGATGTACTCTATTGTGCAATCATGTCAATAGTGGAAGAATTATATTATGGGAAAGGAAGTGATCATCCACACTAATCACAAGCCTTTACAATTCATGCAGACACAAGGAAATTTATAGAATAACTTCCATCAGAAGTGATCAACATACTTGCAAAAATTCCACTTGAACAAGTACAAGAAAGGAAGTGCTAACCGTGTTGCAGAGTATCTCAGTGGACCTCTAATTATGGCACTAACCAAGGTTCTTAACTCCTATGGGCATGAGACCTTTGAGTAGCCATAATTATACAACAAGATTCTTCACTACTACTTATCAAACTTTGAGTGGAGGAAAACAAGTGCTAGAATTCCACCCTCAGGATGCACTCTTGTGCTATATAGGCCATATTTGTGTTCCTTCAAGCGATCATGGAAAGATAATTTGGGTGGCAGGGCACTTTAATGTGGAGAAGAAAGTAGCAATACTCCAAAAGTATTTCTAATGACCAAAGCTTTGACATGGCATCATCTAGTATATCAAGTCATGCACTCCATGTGCCATCGCTAAACCATCCATCAGGAAGAAAGGGTTATACACTCCTCTCCCTACTCCAGAAAATCCCTACGAGTCATTCTCCATGGATTACATGTCAGGTTTTCCTTCCACCAAACATGGTCACGATTGTGTCTTTGTGGTCATAATTCGGTTCTCTAAAATTGTCATTTTGGCACCATGTAAAAAGAGTATCACAACTGAGGCCACTACTAGGATTTTCTTTGAGCATGTTTAAGTTCATTTTGGGCTACCATGAACCATTATTTCATATAGGGACAACAGGGTCCTCAGTACCTTCTATTCCAACCTGTGGTATTTGATGGACACCAAGTTGACTAATTCGACTATCTTTCACCCCTAAACATATGGTAAAAAAGAGGTTATCAACACGATGATTATGCATATACTACACATGTACAACTCCAAGCATCCACATACGTGGGATGAGAGCCTTCCATATGTTCAACATAGATATAACAGAGTCCTCAATATCTCTATTGGTCACAACCCCTTTCAGGTGTGGTTGGGGTTCCATCCATTAGCCCCCATTGATATAGCTCTTTCCATTTCATTTTCACCGAGATAGTCCTCCCACACTTAGACCGAAGTAGACAGAGCAACCAAATTTGTTGAATGGATCCAACACCTCCAACAACATGTTCACGATATCTTGCAGAAGGTCAATGCCAAGTACAAAAGGTGGCATTACCAACATCGGGTTCCACACAAGTTTCAGGTTGGTGACAATGTATGGTTGCATTTACGGAAAGAGCGCCTCACAGACCCCCATGAGAAGCTCAGACCACTCTAATATGGGTTTTACACCATCTCAAATATTGTGGGTGAAAATGATTTCGAATTGAATATTCCTCATTTCCTTGGCTTACACCTAGTATTTAATGTGGAGCTATTTCAACCATATTCCTCACCTCTATTGGACACCTTGTAGGTCATCGAGAAATTGGCCCCTACAAAATTCAATACCGAATTCCTTGAGAAGGCTATAGTGGATTGGATCATGGACACCAAGATGAAGGCATCTGCCAACAGAACATACAACTGCAGTGATTTCTTATGCCCACAACTCTTTCTGCAACTTGGCATTACTAAGCATGCTCTTTTCTCTCTCTAAAAGAGTCTCATTCATGCATTCAGCCACGCCATTTTGCTGAGGAGTGTAAACCATGGTTTTATTCCTTTCAATACCATATTCCTTGCAATAGTTTTCAAATTAAAAAGATGTGAACTCGCCTCCATTCTTTGTTTTTAAACACTTGATTGACATGTCAAATATCTTCTCAATCAAAACTCTAAATTTCTTAAATACATCAAACACAAACTTTTCTTTTGAGAATATAGACCCACACGTTTCTAGAGTAATCATCTATAAATATCACAAAGTATGACAATCCTCCATACGACATTGTAGGGGATAAATTCCAAACATATGAATGAATATAATCTAGAATACCCTTACTTGTATAACTAATTGTTTTAAACTTTTGTCTACCCTGCTTCCCAAAAACACAATTCTTGTAGAATTCAAATTCAAAGATTTTAAATCTGGAACTTATGGTTTATCAATACCTTTAGCCCTTTCTCTCTCATATGGTCCAGTTATTAATGCCATAAATGAGTAGATTCATTCGCTTCCTCAGATACTACATTTTCTTCATTTATTTGAGTACTCCCTTCAATCTTGTAAAGGTTCCCAATATTTGTATCCTTCATTACCACCAAAATGAAGTTGGACACCTTTAGTGCTCCACCTTAACTTGTAAATTTATATCCTTGGGAATCCAGAACTCCCAAGGAAATAAAATTATTTTTTAGTTATGGTAGCTCTGTCAATGTCCTTACAATACCATCAAACATTTTAATCTTAATGCTCCCAATCCCAACAGGCTTACAAGAAACATTGTTTCCCATAAGAACAATAGGCTTGGTCAAAATAAGACCAACTCCTATGTGAACACATGTGATGTGAATTACTAGAATATAATAATCATTCCTCGTGATATTGTGAGATATTACAAACATATAATACTTCATCAACCATACATGGATTTGTCTCAACTATATTTTCTTCCTTTGTGGAGTCATCATTGGATTATTGCCTCTTTCAGCTATCTTTCGTGCGATTCCCTAATTTATTGCAGTTCCAACATTTTTTCTTACCCTTTTTCCCTTTTGGCTTCGATCTAGTTGTACCTCTTGAATTCTCCCATTTTTCTTTTGATCGATCCCTAGCCACCATTGATTTTGGTGTGGAGGTTTCTATACTGGATTTCCTATGCACGTCCTTGGACAACAAGTCTCCCACAACATAATCACAATCAATAGTGTTTGTTGTGTTAAAGCTAATAGAAGTGGATAAGTGGTCCCAAGATTCAGGAAATAAACACAATAATGTGGATGCCTTGTCTTCATCTTCAAATTTTACACCCATACTAGTTAATTGGCACATAAGTGTATTGAAAATATTTAAATGATCAACAATTTTGGTACCTTCTTTCATTTGTAGATTGTACAATCGCCTCTTCATAGATTCAATTTCTCAATGATTTTGTAATGTAAAGGCTCTCCATTTTTGTCCATAAACCTATTATTATTTTCTCTCCAACAATATTGAAAAGAACATCATCTACCAAACACAACTGAATGGTTTTGAGAGCTCTTGTATCTAGATCTTCCCAGTCCTCGTCAGTGATACCCTTAGGTTTATGTCTTGTCTACCAATGCCTTTTGCAGTGCTCATTGCACCAACAAATGACACATCTTGAGCTTCCATGACTTGAATTTATTCTTCCCATTGAACTTCTCCACAACATAGGGGACAATAAAATCCCTCACTCTACTACAAACATGTCAAAACCCCTTTCATTTCTTATCTTGGTCAGAGGGTCATTGCACAACTCCCATATCTACACATAGATCCCCACTATATCGGGAACCTTCATCTTCCATGGCCTCCATAATATTGAGAAGACTTCATCCTCTGCAGCCTCTACCGGATCGGGTTTCCTTTGTTCTCTATGACATCCACCAGATTGGAAAGAACAAGTGAAGAGAGACTCTCTTAGTGCCACAAAGTGAGACCAAACCTAGTTACTCTCTTCTGTGAAAACAATTCCACTTACGCATAGACTTATGGCTTGAAAACTCAGATCTTCCTAGATAGTGTTTTCCTCATGCCCCCTAACTTGAACTGTGATACCACTTGTTGGAAACATGAGCCCACAGAAAATGTAATTTACAACACAAATTGATTGCGAAGAAATAACAAAAAAGATAAAAGAAGATAACATAATAGCGTTCAACAAGACACATATTTACGTGGTGAAACCCTGACAATATGCCATGGAAACATCCACGGGACAAAGTATCGGTATTATTATTACTCATAGGTAAAGATTACAATATTCCCATGGGAAGCTTACAAAAATTGTTAATGTCTCTCAGGGCTACACAAATATATAATGTCTTCAACATAGGTGTTGTCACGTCCCCACAATGTGCCTTATGATCGTGCACCTCTTACGTTTCACACTTGGCTTCTTGGAAACACCAAGGTTACTTCGTCCAGACTACACCTCTTCACCTAGAGCATACCCATACTTCGTTCTAGGCTACCAGCGAGTCACACTCCTACTCTAGTGCAACTCTTGTATACTTAGAAATTTGTTAACTTCTTTAAAACTTGGTCATATTTAAGCATACATTCATGAGAAACCAAGAGAACTGTGGAACAAACAAAAGACAAACACCAATATAGTGAGGGTGGCACGAACTGTGCCTAACACATGGCTAATTCTTTGTTATTTCGAAATAGTTACAACATGATCATTATCGGCTCAATTTACAATAGGACAAAGTCAAACGACTCACCTCACCAAGACACTCATACACATATCATCACCAAGACTCTCCATCACAATCGTCTCTGAATCCACCTGCGGTGCACCTCAAACGTGCCTCCAACCACATACTTGTTGTCTCTTTGTTTCTGTAGACTCTGCCTATTCATTTCCACAAACTTCACTGATTTTGGTTCTACCTCACGCATGCCTCCAACAAACCTGCATTTCCAAAATTAGCCAAAATCAACCCAAGAGAAACTTGCCCATCTCTATCCAATGAATCCACCTCAAGGTACCACAAGTCCTCCCAAGTGGAGTGACTTGGATCCTTTAGAGAGATCACCCTCTTCGTCTGCCTCAGAATCGCAGAGCTATTTCTCTCCTTGACTTGTTAAAACTTGACTTATTTGGTTGTGCGCCCTTGTTTTCTTATAGGCTCTTCAAAGGTCACCATCGCAAATTGTTGCCTCCTTTGGGGGTGTTGTGCCCCTTCATGAATCCTGCATGCACCCAAACAAATCGTCGCACCCCTTCGCAGACCCAGTCACCCAAACAAATCGTCGCACCCCTTCACGGACCTAGACGCCCAAACGAACCCATACGCTCGTCAACTATCGTGCCCCTTGGGATCGGCGCTCCCAACCTTGGTGTGCCCCTCATGTCAATGCACTCCATCTATTGAATTGACTCGTCCTCTTGGGTGCGTACACCCCTTAGTTGAGTCGATTTGACTCTCCTAAATGCACTCCCCATGCCTTAGCCGATTTTCCTTCATTGATGGAACGCCCAACTCTTTCCCTCAACTCTTCGTCAAACCGTTTATTGTATGAATTACATTGCAAGGTACCTTGTTTGGATTTGTCCCTTGGCACGTCATGCACCCAAGGAACCCAACTCTCCCCTATATGAAGACACATGTCTCCTCATTCGCACTGAGCATCTTTCATGCCTGATTCGAACTGTGGTGAAAGTGGGTGTGACAAGCTAAGTCTGAGCTAAGTTTCCAAGGCCTTACATCCTCCCCCACCTCAAGTCGTTTTCATCCCTAGAAACATCAACAAAATCTGCGATCTCCAGGTCTCTTCCTAGCTTGTGCCTCCACTGCAACTAAGTTTGCTAGAAACCCCAAGTTTTGTGCCAGCTGGAAACCCAAAAAATTTGTTAAAGTGGAAACCGCAAGTTTCCAATTTACACAACAATCATCTACAACCTTTGCATCCATCCACAATGCCCTCTTCCAAAAGTTGTGTACAACCAAACTGTCTGCAGTAATGGAAAGATGTCTCCTTCCCAAATCTATTCGCAAAGTCTAAGCTACCATTATCCCACTTCAATGATCACTCTTTGTTTCATTGTCGTTGTTGTTGACTCAACCATTACTACAACCTCGACCAAAACTTCAAAAAAGTGTTGAACTTCTATGCGTTTTTTTCTTCACCCATACTTCAACCATCTATGCCATGTCTCCGCACAATGTTATCCCCCATGCCTTGGACTGATTGGGTAGTTAATCCAATCGTCACACCCAACTCATGAGAATGTACTTCCTCATGCTTGAACTTAATCTTTTCTATATGTATCTCCGTCACTCCATCCAACTCCAAAGACTAAGGCAAGTGTCCATCCTTGCCTCATTGTTGCCATCATTCGATCTTCATCAAGGAGATCCTCCACAATGTCTAAGTGCTTCACTTTCAACCTACTAGTGCATACGTACTCTTGACCCCCTTATCATGTTGTTGTTCTCACCTAATTTGTGAACTAGTTGAATGGCCAGTCCAACCGTCAGACTCCTTGAGTCTGCACACCCTCATGCACAAACTGGTCACTTCTTTCTACAATTTAGTCTATCCATGCAACGATCTCATACCATGGTAAGATTTCCCCTCACCTTACTGCACTATGAAGTCGCCCCCAAAAAAATCCATATGCGAAAACTCGACTCCATTGTCCTCCTCATGGAACAGTTAGCCAATCTGCCCCAAGAAATGCACGTCCATACTTCCTTTACTTCACTATCTCATCACCTGACCATGTTGTTGTTTATTCCTCTCTATGCCTTGGAATGGTCAGGTTTCACCCTCAACCATGCTTCCCAAAGAAAGAGAAACACACAAGTCAAGTGATCTCTTCGTGCTACAATTTGTCTTTCCATACAATCCTCCAAATGAAGGCAAGTCCCCAACTCACCTACTTCCATCAAGTCACCTCAACGCAACTCAACACTTGCGATGAGTGTGGACAACATGCCTACACTCTCAAATGTCCCAATGAATCGCCCAAAGCGCTCCAAGTAGAATGGGTTACCTCAAAGAACTTCTATGCCTTATGCACGTTCAAACCAATACTCTGCCAACTCCAACCAAAGACCCCCATCAGATCTCTGAGTCATCGCACAATTATTTTCAAGTCACCAAGGCGTGCTCTTCCTCATCCAATGTCCCATACTAAAGGAGAGAGAACATCACCCAAGTCACTTGGTCTATATTCTACCCATTCATATTGACTGTCAACAATTCTTGGTCGACTCCTTTGTTGACTCCATCTGTCTCTTGGAATGAAACTGTCTTGATCCTCTTGCAAGCATCCAAACTTTGGCACCGTCATCGCAATTTTCAAGTCATCGCATGACCCAACGAAACTATCTAAGGCACCAAGAACCAGGGTGCCTCACCCATCCTCTCACACTCAACACATTCATACCTCACTGCACACTTCACTGCAGCGACCTGTCCAACACACCTCATCAAAGAGTTAGACAGCTTCCTCAAACCACCTCCATGGATGCATCCAAATCTGCCTAAGCCCACCACATGACTCATCCAAGAAGGTCGCTCCAATCTCTCTGGACACTCTCCCAACCAAGGCATCCCAAACTGCTGCAAGTCTGTCGATTTTCACCGCGGAAATGGAATGCACTTGAACCACCAATTCATCTGTCTTCCCTTCAAAGAACTCATTGTAACACTTGGAAAATATAAGAACTCAATCCAACCATACTTTTATCAACAACATCCTTCGCTGCAACCATATTCTAAGTCTGTTGTCTTGGACCTTCNCCAAACAATTGATTCTCCACATAAACTCTCCTCAATCACCGTCCACAACTCTACAAGCTTGCAAGACCTTCACTGCAATACAAGGTTGAGTCCATCCATCCACTTCTGAAATCCATATAAGTCCCAAACTTCGCATGCAACCATCCAAACGCATCTCCAATGTCTTGCCATATTTGCACCTTGACTGCTTTCGCTTCAAGGCACCATGCATCCACCACTCAACTGTCAAGTGATATTGTTGTTAATTGATAGTCGTAACTCTGCAAAGAGATACTTCAACCCACTCGTCCAATATCCCAACTCAACTCAAATGTTGTTCTCAACGATGCACGACATGAAGACATCATGATGGAAACGTGCCCAACCAACTTCCTGTTGCGGAGCAACTCTAGGTCACCCTAGGTTATCCAACGCACCCAAGTGTTTCACCTCACTGCAACCCAAATCCGGTCCCCTTCACAATCACTTTTACGATCACCCTTTGCATTTTTATTCAGTGATCACTTTTTTGGTTATCTCTATGACAAGTCGTGGAACAAATCCTACGTTCATTTTCCTTGCTCAAGTGCTCAGTTCTCCCAACAAACTCTGTGCTTAGTCTCTCCAAGGTGTGCATAGCAGATCCGACACTGGCTTCCATCACAAATCAAACCAACCAATTATGCCTGTGTGATCAAGCCTATGACAAGTTTTGCAATGAACTCTGCAATGAGTTCTGCGATCACCCACCCTATCCAAGTGCTTCGTTTCATCACAAAATTCTTCTCTTGATCTACACAAGGTGTGCGCCCAACTCAACCTCCCCATCGCACCGTCAACCAAACCTCTATCGTAAGTCTGATGCAAAGTTTGTGATGAACGATTTCGCTACATTGAACCATTCACCAAGTGTGTGAGCATTCCCAATGAACTTCCTTCGCAACAAAGTTCCTTCATGTTGCACCACATCCACTATCACCACTGTACTAGTAGAGTATGCTTCAATCTTGGATACCATCTATCATGTCCCCACAACGTGCCTTATAATCGTGCACCTCGTGAGGGCGTGCGACACCACAATGTTTCAAGTTTGGCTACTTGGCAACACCTAGGTTACTACATTCGGACTATCCCTCTTCATCTAGAGCATGTCCATACTTTGTTCTAGGCTACTGACGATTCACACTCCTACTCTAGTGCAACTCTTGTATACTTAGACATTCATTAACTTCTTTAAAACTTAATCATAACTAAGCATACATCCATGAGAAACCAAGAGAACTGTGGAACAAACGAAAGAAAAAAAATAGATATAGTGCAGACGACATGACCCGTTCCTAACACCTGACTAAATCTTTGTTATTGCAAAACAATTCCAACATGAACACTACCGACATGGTTTACAATAGGGAAAAGTCAAACGACTTGCCTCACCTCACCAAGACTCTCATACACAAATGATCACCAAGATTCTTTGTCGTAACCGTCTCTGCAACCACTTGTGATGCATCTCAAACATGCCTCCAACCGCAAACTCATTGTCTCTTCGTTTCTGCAGACTCTGCTTCTTTATTTCCACAGACTTCACCAATTTCAGTTCTTCCTCACACATGCCTCCAACAGACCTGTGTTTCCGAACCTAGCCAAAATCATCCAAAGAGAAACTCACCCATCTCTGTCCAACGAATCCACCTCAAGGCAGCACAAGTCCTCCCAAGTGGAGCGGCTTGGCTCCTTGAGGGAGCTCTTCCTCTTCGTCTGCCTCAGAATCGTAGAGCTCTTTATCTCCTTGTCTTTCCAAAACTTGTCTTCCTTGGTTGTGTGCTCTTGTTCTCTTACAGGTTCTCCAAAGGTCACCATAGCGAATCGTCACATCCTTTGGGGATGTCGCACCCCTTCTCGAACCCATATGTCCAAACGAATCATCGTGCCCCTTCACGGACCCAGTCGCCAAAACGAATCGTCGTGCCCCTTCACAGACCCGATCGCCCAAACGAACCCATGCGCTTGTCAACCATCGTGCCCCTTGGGACCGACACACCCAACCTTGGTGTGCCCCTCATGTCGGCGTGCTCCATCCTTTGAGCCAACTCGTCCTCTTAGGTGCATGTGCCCCTTAGATGAGACAGGTCGACTCTCCTAAATGCACCCTGCATGCCTTAATTGATTTTCCTTCGTTAATGGAGCACCCAAGTCTTTCCCTCAACTCTTCGTCAAACCATCTATCGTCTGACTTACATTGCAATGCACCTTGGGTGGAGTTGTCCCTTGGCACGTCGCGCACCCAAGGAACCCCAACTCTTCCCTATATGAAGACGTTTGTCTCCTCATTCGCACCGAGCGTCCTACCTGCCTGATTCAAACTATGGTGGAATTGCACACGCTTGAGCGAAGCTCCCAAGGCCTTATAGGATTACATGAACTGCCACTATTACATTTTGCCTCTTTTGATTGTTGTCACAATTCCAACACTTTACACTATCAACCATATCCTCCAACCTTATCGTAACTTCCATAATAACAAGTAGTCAATCTTTTAATTTTGCTAGATTCTTGACATTGCATTGAGCCATTAAATCATCAAATATGTATTGTGATCCATTTCAAATCATCAACAACTTACCCAAAATTTGAAAAATTATAATAAATTTCAATCCGTATGCCTACCCATTCTTATGACATCCTTCCCTAATTCTCACCAAAATAATGGCGAATCCTATATACATTGAAGGCACAATACCAAAATAATGGCAAATCCTATATACAGTTAAGCCACAATTAAAAAAAGGTAGAATGGAATAACACCATATTTAGATGACATAATACATAGAGTGATTTTATTAAATAATGGATTTCCACAATTGTCACTTTGACTCGTTGACAATAAATCATCATGCTACTAAGTCACTCTCCCAATGTCAAAGTTTTATCTATGAAGGATAAGTCAAATAGAATCAAGTGGAATTTTCTTCTTTCTCAAGTTAGTATCTTTGTTTCCATATAAAACAGATCAGTTGAGTTGACTTTTGACCAGATTCATGGATAAGTCAATGCCACTTATGTACTTTGAATCAGTATCCTCTACGAGGTAATGAAAATGGACAAAACTTGGATCGGATCAGATCAGAAAGAAGAGTGTTACGTGTCAGTTTTGAATATGGTTTTATATTTTATCATTCTTAATAATGAAAATGAAATTTGATCAAACTTTTATCGGATCAGATCAGAAAAGAAAGTACGTCCAGTGATATGTATTATTTTTTAAATATACTTTTAAATATTGTTTTTCAAATAAGATCCATCAAGGTTTGATCAAGAGTATATAAATGTTTATAATAATAATTTATAATATACATACTTTACTCTTCTTTGGATTTAAACCTGTGATATCTTAAGAGAAAATACATGTTCTTAACCATTAAGCCCACTCAGGCTGTACTAATAATCTATTTTTAAGGTTACGGCCAAGCCAGCGCACCAAATTGGTATATGAGACCCCCTCGTTTGTGGGACAAGGGACCCCCTCCCCCCAGCAATTTGACTGGTAAAATCTACAAGAGAATAAAATCCAATAAAACTTGAGCAAGAAACCATAAATGTTTAAAAAATTGAATCTTAACGTCAAAGATAATATAAACGATTAGATTTTATAAAATAATTCTCATAAATAGATAAATGAAGGATGATTTATAATATTTAGATCATAATTTTCCAAAATAAAGAGTTGATTTTTACAAAAATAAGTCACAAATTTGTATGTAGTAATCTGAATTTGA
>SNQJ01S0043772.1:2153-25775 GCA_010110895.2 Picea sitchensis
GGATGATTGACTGGATATCTTAGCGATGGATGAATCAGGGAAAGATGATGGTCTGAATGATGGAGATCCTCTCGAAATGAACTAAGTCCAACAATATGTATGCATGCCCCCAACTTGACACTTGTCATGTTGGAAGCTACTTTGGCCCACTTGGCCCCAACTTAGAACTTAAGATAACATAATTATCCATACTTTATGATTTAAGAAATATTAATATAATATTCCTTAACCATTGCGTGCTACAAAATGGCACTGCGAATCCTATGTTTTTAGACTGTCAAAACCCTTGTCTTATGAAATCATTCTAAGACCCAATATTAACTAGTTGTATGATCTCCCTATCAAACATGAATAATATGGTTAATCCTTTATAGAACCAAGCTCAATTGCATACCACATTGGCGCTGCGAACTGATACTGGTGTTGTTAAAACTGTGTTTTAACAGAGTTGCTTTTTACTTATCTGCATTTTTACTACAAATATCAGTGGTTGTCACTCTTATCTTTCCTTTTGAAGTTTGCTCCATTTCATACCAGTGATGAGTATAGGTGTTTAGACAAGGTGAACTCCAAGTAAACAAGTTGTGTCATCAAACACTAAATTTCATGTTTACCTTGTTTTTCAAATACAAAATTTCATAAGAATTTACAAGAGGTGTTTTTCAAGCAATGATTATGAAAATTCAGCAAAAAAAGAAGACTCACAAGGGGGGAGATATTCTTAGGACTGAACCATATGATATGCAACTCATTAAATCTGAACCATTGTTCATGGAATCTTTTCAAAGGGTGGGTTGTCCTAATTTTTGTCAAAAGATGCAGAGGGGACATCCTGAAGTGGCCAAAGTGTTTGCACTTACTTTTAATGGGACAAAGACTAAAGTGGGGATGTTGGAGTTTGATATTTCAGAGAATTCTATCTTTGTAGCAAAAAAGATAGCTAACTGTGGGGAGAGATGGTTTAAATCCATGTCATTAAACTCTTCCTTCTAAAAATAATTTCTTAAGCCTGAATATCAAGAAGACAACTTGTCTAAAGGAGTACCCAGAAGTCACATGCTAGAATGTTTTGACAAGATGCTCAGGTTCATACAGAGGTACTTCACATGTCAAGAGAGGTTCAATATGGTATACCAATACCACATCAGATTACTGTTACACTTCATAGGAAAAGTATCCATGAACCTTCCATTCTATCTTTTCAAGAGTATTGGTAATATGTCAGACAGAGTCCAAGCTAAGTCAAAGCAAGTAGATACCAATGTTTTTCACTCTAGTCTTATCAAGAGGTTAGTAATGGAAGAGTTACGAAAAACTAACACTGACTGGGAAACTTTCCTAACTACATCACAATTTCAGTTAGATATTTTTCCCACACAACAGTCCAAAAGACAAACTCCCACTCATGTTGAGAGGATTGTGCATTCAGATTCAAGCAAGAAGAAGAGGTTGACTAGGAGTGATAAATCTGTCAGGGCTACTAATGAAGAAGAAATAGGTAATCCTTCACAACCTCCTAATAGAGAGATTTCACCTGTGGCAGATCCTATCCCCATGGAGGTTCCTTAAAGCAAACCAGTAAGCTTAAAAATCAAAAGGCTTGTCTTTTCCCCACCAGTTGTTGCAGACAAAGTCAAACCTAGAAGACCTTTTACTAGAACAGTAGCCATGAAACATGTCCTTATGAAGGATGATACAATAGAGACTTCATCCCAACAAAAAGGTAAATCTCAAGAATCCCACAGAATTTATTGACCTCAACATTCCTCAACATGAAAGCAAACCTGCTTTCAAAAGGCTCAGGAGGCAACTCCAGGAAGCAATAACTGAAATTGAAAGTTGAAGAAGGAAGATTTGGGTTCTAGCATAAAGATTAAGGAGATGTTGGACATGTATGGGGAGACAATTGATAAGGAAAGGTTACTGGCTAAGATTTGTTTTCCCCTTCACAGGCAACTCAAGAATGTATATAGGAAGAACAGAACCTGCCAAGCTGAAATTAGAAAATTGAAGCCAGGGTTACATCCTTTCAAAGAAGAAGTGGCAAAGAGAAGCTTAGACATGCTAACCAAGATGGACATCAGAAGATGTTCCAGAATAAAAATATAAAGACAAATGATCTTCTAAAACCAACATTATTTTTATCAAAGTTTTTGTTACATGCATTTACAACATTTTAGTGATGGTTATGAGTTTTGAGCTAGACTTAGCAGTTTTTGTGTTTTTTCTCCAAGGATATATCAGGATGATGAGAATGTAGCATATCTGAACTCCCAATAGAATTTTTAAGGTTTTGAATATTTTATAAAAGTAAAACAGGATACTACAGGAAAGTTTGTAGCACCTGGACTAATTAGNAAGATGGACATCAGAAGATGTTCCAGAATAAAAATATAAAGACAAATGATCTTCTAAAACCAACATTATTTTTATCAAAGTTTTTGTTACATGCATTTACAACATTTTAGTGATGGTTATGAGTTTTGAGCTAGACTTAGCAGCTTTTGTGTTTTTTCTCCAAGGATATATCAGGATGATGAGAATGTAGCATATCTGAACTCCCAATAGAATTTTTAAGGTTTTGAATATTTTATAAAAGTAAAACAGGATACTACAGGAAAGTTTGTAGCACCTGGACTAATTAGCGCTGTGAGCTAGTTGTTTCAGGATAGTTTGCAGCGTTGCATTGCAAACTCAGTTTTTTGAATATTTTGGAACGAAAAGAAATGAACAGTTTTCAAAGGAAGCTCATACCAGCACTTAGAGGATCATTTTCACTTTGGAAGGCCACCTGCCTCAAGGACCTGCAAACTTAAGGACACATCATCAAGTTGTTGAAGACTGTTGTATATGTTTCTAGCAAGTTGTTGAAGACCGTTGTATAATTTGTTGTTTTTCTAGTTGTACACATGTTTCCATGCTTCCCTTAGGCATGGAATCCTGTGAGGAATTTGAGGGGCAGATTGTAAATATGGATTTGATAATTTTAGCTATTTAAAGGACATTGTAAGAGTGAAAAAGGTTGGAATGGTATTACAGAAAAACTCTTATTTGTAGTATTGTCTTTTGTAGCAGAGTTTTTTCTTGATGTATGGGCCAGATCCAAGAATTTTTTTTTGTTGGAAATTAGTATTATTATCATTATCGTCTCTTTTTGTCTCACTTTGATATCAATCTCTGTTGAAGGATTCATCAAACTTTTATTTCTTTATTGTAGTAAAATATTTATTGTGATAGTACATGCAAATTTATCAAAGTAGTTTTCTCTTTGGATTTGAGAGGTTCTTATTCAAATGAGCTTTCTTTCATATGCGTGTCAGAAATATTTGATGTAAAATGATATACATATTAAAATCTCCTTTCTAAGTCTTCCATCTATCATTTCTATCTCTGAAAACCTGATTTGAAGACATTCAAGGCCTTGTTTCCTCGTGTGTATTACATGGAAAGATCTGGGATTGACATCTTTAATTGAGTTTTCCATCAATTTGCCACATTTTTATAAAAACTATCCTTTACATTTTGATGATTATAAGGATTACATCTACAATATTCTAGGTGTGACTTCTAGTGCTAACATTTTTGGCATCGTTGTCGGGGAACAAATTGAAGATATTTCCCTGGGTTGTACGACAAGACTATTGATTTTGATGGTGTACAAAAATCAGTAAACAAAAGACTACAGAGTGCACCTGGTGACTCCAAAGTTCAGTTGTCTCTCCCAATAGTAGACACATGAGGTGTAATCCACAATCACCTCTAGCTGCACTTGAAACTGATCCAAAAAAAATCATAAAGAACGGAAATCTTTGCAAGGATCCTCCTCTTCTAAATTTCCAGGTACTTCTGGAGACTTACCTGACTCTACTTTCCATACACCAGTTTTTTTTTCTCATGTTTCTCATTTACCTATTGTTGAAACTCATGTAAATTCAAAACTAGGAGATTGTCCTGTAGAATATTCAACTTTTTCTCCCGAGCTCGAAAAATAAAATCTAGGAATTTTTTATTTTCTTGCATCCCCTGAAATTGTAAAGTGGTTTAGATTTGAATGTTTGGAATATTTCCCTCTATTAGGTTATCCTTCTCCCCATCCTTTTAAATTTTTTGTAACTAAAGAAGAAGGAACTTCCGTTTCTATTGAAATTCCCCCATCCTCATCCAAGACTCAACCACTTTCTGTTAAATCTGAAGTTTTCCCACCTTAAACTCTTCCTTTTCCAAAACTACTTGTTATACATATTACATCTTTACCTATCAAGGCACCTTCTACTTCTCCTAGAATTTAGAGGTCTTCCTTTCCTAATCAAATGGTAGGGGTTAATCATCCTCAAAATAGAATGGATGCCATTGTGGCTTCTAGGTATGCACCATTAGTGCTTCCTCGACCTATGAATGCTCTTCCAATAGGATATTAACTAAAGTATGTTCTTAATTTCAYAGGAGAGGAAGATATCACTGYAGAAGAACACCTTGCAACATTTCTATAGTTATGTTGATAATTTGAATATTGAGAATGAAGATGTTTGGATGAGGGTTTATGTGCAAAGTATTGATGGAGAAGCTAGAAAATGGTTTAGAAGTCTATCCCCTTGATCAATTTCTGGAATTGAATCCCTAGATAATGTATTTTTAAGATATTTGGGTGACAAAAAAGGATTCTTATATTACATCATAGAATTTGGGGCTCTAAAAAGGAAAGAAGGTGAATCAATGTTAGATTTTTCAAAGAGATTTAGCAAGATGTTTAGAAACAATCCTACTGAGATTAAGCCTATTGAAACTTTTGTGAAAATAACCTATGCAAGTGCCTTTGACCCATAGTTTTGTATTTTGTTGAGAGAAATAAGGTCTACATCATTAGCCCATATGCAAGATGTTGCTCTAGAGGTGGAATCAAACATATTGGCATCACAAATGTTAAGAGAAAAATTTGATAGGGATAGAAGAAAGAAAAAAACATAAGCCTCATCTTCTGATGCTTCAAGAACTAATCCCTAGGCTGATGAATTAACTAAGTTAGTCAAGTCACTTTCTACAGAAATGGAAAAATTAAACTTTGAAGGGAGACAAACAAATAGAAACCCCCAAGATTTTGGAAATAGAAATAATTTTAGAAGACAAAACTATACACCTCAAAAATTTTAGAGAGACCCAAGAAATAGAGAGGATCAGAAGGTTCAACCCCTCTCCAAAACAATTTGGTTGATGATGAAGAAGGAGATAATGAAGAAGAAAATTGAGAATTCATTGTCTGGGAGACACATCTTCTTCCCCTCATCTAACTCAATCTTCTTATGAAGAGTCTCTAATGAGAAATAAGCAGAAAGAGTTAAGTAAAGGAGTAAAAGTGAATGAAGCTCAAAACAAATACAACTTGAGGTCAAAACAAAAAGAGGGAAAGACAAGTACATCTAACCAACCTAAAAAATCATATACTCCTTCCAAAATAGTGGCTACACCAAATAAAGGAACAGAAGAACAAAACAATCAACCCATCATTAAAGCTCTTGTTCAAGAGACAAAGGAAATTCAGAAGTCTCAATCTTCTTTTAACTTTGAGAATGAAATCTAGAAAATCAAAATTCTTGTCCCATTCCTAGATTTGATAAAGAATGAATATTTAAAAAATCTATTTCAAAAATGTTGCAGCCTGGATTTTCTTCCCATTCAACAGACTCAGTTAAATTGCAGGATGAGAAACCTGCAGTTATATTGCGGCCACTAGTAGAAGATAGAGATGACTCCTCTCCTCCCTTTTACACCTCTTTGAATGTACATGATAAAATCTTGCACAATTTCCTTATGGAATCAGGTGCATCCCATAACTTAATTCCTAAGGCTGTCATGGATGAATTAGGTCTAGAAATTACTAAATCATATCATTATTTGTATTCCTTTGACTCAAGAAAAGTAAAATTCCTTGGGGTGATTAAATATTTGGTTATTACTCTTTTTCAACTACCTATGAAGATAATATTCATGGATATTGTAGTTACAGATGTGCCTCCCAAGTTTGGGATTGTTGTCTAGATAATGGATCAAAAGGTTAGGAGGGGCATTACAAATGGATCTTTCTTATGCTACCATACCACTCTTTGGGGGTGAACACAGAAGGCTGTATAGAGAATCACAACTTGCATATATTATTAGTGATAAAGGAAATCCAAAAAACCATCCCATCTATGATATTGATATTGACTTAGGATATAACATTTTTCATCTTACTGATTTTCCTTAGTCACCATTGGAAATAAAAAATAAATCACCAACAACATCTGAGACATCCAGACAGGGTACTCAAACTTGGAAAATGTATTTTGATGGTGAATCTTCCAAATATAGTGTTGTTGTTGAAGTTTTGTTCATTTCTCCTTCTCAAGAGGTCACAACCTTGTCCTTCAAATTGGAATTTGAAACCACAAACAACATTGTAGAATATGAAGCCTTAGTTTTGGGGCTTAGAGCTGCAAAGGACATGAAAATTGAAGAATTACCAGTTTTTGGACATGGAGAGATGATTGTGAATCAAGTCAGAAATATCTATCAAGCAAAGAATCCAAGACCGAGAACTTACAGGAATGAGGTATGGGACCTTATTCACAATTTCTTCCTAGCTTCCAACATATCTTTTTTTCCCAGAGAGGATAATACATTGGTTGACTCCTTAGTTGTTTTTGATAGTAATTTTAAAATACCACTACCTCCCAGACCTAAGTATGATGTTGAGGTAAAATATAGACCTTCTATACTTGATAATTCCAATCATTTGAATGTTTTTGAAGATGATAAAGAAACAAAGAGATTTATGGAAACAATAGATGAATTTTCCTCTTTTCATACTGACTAAGATTCAGATGATGATAAAAGTCTGCATGCTAATAAATTTATGAACAATATTGCAGATCACAACATTGTTCAGTTTCATAGAAATCATATTCCTAAAGGATTAGTTCCCTTAGAGAGATTATTTGATAACAATGATGTGGTTGTGAAAGTTATTATTGGATATACAAGATATATCTATACATTGCTTTAGTATATCTCCGCTCTCATTTCGTGTCGAAAATAATTTGGATCGGTGGCCACCCACCTTTTCCAACTGGCTCAAAACAGTTTTTTGGAAATTATGGTAACATACTATTTTTAGTAGTTTTTAACTTCCGGGGCCATTTTGAGGGCCTAAATGAAGGTTTTTTTGGATCGAGCTTCTCAATCATAGCCAAAGGCTCTAATTGAGACCCAAAAATGAATCTCCTTGATGATAGTTCAGGCAAAAATGTTTATCTGATAGAGTGCAATCTAGGTACTGAAGATGAACCTAAATATGTCAAACTGTCCAACAGTTTGTCAGAAAATCAAAGGGATGAATGTATCAAATTGTTGAAAGAATTTTCTGATGTCTTTTCATGGAAGTATGAGGATTTGGAAACTTATGATACTAGCATCATTGAGCATATAATACCTTTGAAGGATGATACCAAACCATTTAGACAGAAACTAAGGCAGATCAATCCTTTGTTATTTCCCATTTTAGAGAGAGAGGTCAAAAAATTGCTTGATTCCAAAATCATTATACCTTTGAGGTATTCTGATTGGATAGCTAATATGGTCCCTGTAAGAAATAAGAATGGTGAGATCAGGACTTTTGTTGATTTCATAAACTTAAACAAGTGTTTCGGAAAAAGCAATTACCCCTTAACTAAAATGGAGCATATCTTGCAAAGGGTGACAGACTCAGTAAGTATGTCAATGATTGATGGATTTCCGGGCTACAATCAAATATTTGTATTACTAGGGGACAGGGAAAATACAACACTTACCACTCCTTGGGGTACATTCATGTATTCCAAGATGCCTTTTCATCTCATGAATGCATGGGAAACTTTCCAATGTGCAATGGACATTGCATTTATTGGAGAAAAAAATAAGTTTGTGGTTATCTACTTGGATGATGTCACAGTGTTTTCAAATTCTGATCAAGAGCATTACTAGTATTTGGAAAAGGTGTTCCTGAAATGCAGAAAATATGGGTTGTCACTTAATCCCAAGAAGTCTCTTTTTTCCATGAAATAAGGTAAGCTACTAGGACATATTGTCTCAACTGAAGGAGTAAAAAATGACCCAATTAGAGTAGAGGCTATTAAAACTCTTTCTCTCCCAAGGTCCAAGAAAAAAATTCAGTCCTTCTTAGGTAAGATAAAATTCTTGAGGAGATTTATATCTGATTTTGTTGAGTTGGTCAAATTTATCACAACCATGTTGACAAAAGGGAATAAAGTAAAATGGAAACCATAAGCTAGGATTTATTTTGAGAAAATAAAACAAGCACTCATTGATGCACCTGTTCTAATAATCCCTGACTACTCAAAATAAATTTTGATTTTTTCTTTTGCCTCAAATGATACATTAGTTATTGTCTTTCTTCAAAAGAATTCAGATGGAATGGAGCAGCCTATTTGTTCTTTCAGTAGATCTTTGAGAGATGTTGAAGTAAGATATGACATCATGGAGAAAAAAGATTATTCTTTCGTTAAATCCATCAAAGCTTTCAGAGTATATGTTTTTCACTCCAAAATTATTGCTTGTGTTCCTTCAAGCTCTGTAAGAGAAATTTTGATTCAGCATGATATAGATGTGAAAATAATTAAATGAAATGCTAAGATTTTAGAGTTTTATCTTGAGATGAAACCCACCAAGCTGGTGAAAGGTCAAGGTTTAACTAGATTGTTAGCTGAATCAAATTGTAAGGCACTGGGAGTAAATTTCATGAATGCTAATTCTTTAAATAAACAAAATAATACTCCTAAAAGAAGCTTGCAAATCAACTCAAAATTGACATAATGCAGTTGGTACAAGGACCTCATCTATCTCTTGCAAAATTTGCAACCTCCTACTGGACTTAAGAATACCAAAGTGAGGGATTTGAAGCTTAAAGCAGTCAGGTATTGCATCGTTGATCATATTATGTATTGGAGAGATCCTGTAGAGGTTCTTTTAAGATGTTTGGATCCAGAAGAGGGAAAAAAATATGACTGATTTTCATGAGAGTCTATGTGGAGGTCATTATTTTTGGAGGACTACATCATACAAGATACTTAGATTTGGGTACTTCTGGCATATCTTATTCATCGAAGTATGTGCAAATATCATAAATTGTAACAAATGTCATAAATTCTCTGGAAAACATCAACTCAAATATTTTCCTTTGAAGCTCATAGTGGTATATGTCCCTTTTCAGCAGTGGGGATTAGACTTCATTGGAGAAATTCATCTAGTCTCAAGTGGTCATCATCGTTGGATTCTGAATACTGCTAATTACTTCACCAAGTGGATAGAATCCATTCCCACTAGAAATGGAACACATAAAGTAGTTAGTGGCTTCCTGGAAGAAATTCTATCAAGGTTTGGTTGTCCTAACAAAATTGTTACTGAAAATGCTACATCTTTTAAAGTTGAGCCTCTGGTGAAGTTTTGTGAAAAAATTGGGATTCAACTTATTCAGTCTACTCCATATTACCCTCAGGGTAATGGCTTAGCAGAATCCTCCAACAAAATCTTAGTGAAGATCATCAAAAAGTTGCTGGAAGATAATAAAAATTCATGGGATTCAAAGATGAAGTTTTCTCTATGGGAAAACAGAGTAACCACCAAGAGATCAATTGTCACTACTCCATTTCAGTTGGTTTATGGAACTGAAGTTATTTTTCCTACTCAGCTAGCTTTACCTATGGAAAGTTTTCTACAAGATCAATAAGGGGAAATAGATGACATGATCAAGAGGATGAATCAACTTATGGAAATAGAACAAACCAGGGAACAACTTTTTGATAAATCACAAAGGCATCAACGAAAAATCAAAGAAGATTTTGACAAGAAGGTAAAGAAAGAAGATTTTCAGCTTGGAGACCTAGTACTCAAATGAGATGCAAAAAGGAAAGATAAGGGAAAACATGGTAAATTTGAAGCCCTGTGGGTTGATCCTTTTAAAATTTATGAAGTATTGCAAAATAATACTTTTAAGTTGCATAACTTGGAAGATGTTGAATTTCCTGGTGGCCAAGTCGATGGGAATTTTCTAAAGAGATACTTTTACTAAATTCCATGATTGATTTCTTTCATTGTAAATACTAGTCTTTAGTTATTTTTACTTTCTTTCAATAATGACTCCTAGCCCAATGGATAAGACACTAGAACTCTATGTTCTTGGAGCCTCACAGGGAGGTCTCCATCCCCTGTGGAGACAGATGTTAACATATAGGATGTGTAGGGTGTCAAAACACCTTGGTTTTGTCTTGTTTTGAGTCTTAGGGTGTTTTAATTCTTAGTCTTTGGGTTATATTTCATGTCATAACTCAAAGTTTTGGTTTTTATAAGCATAGTATTGTTTTAGTCTTGGTTTAGAGCCTTTATTTCATGAGATTATTCATCATGATAAGAATAATGGTCCTTATGAGTCACACTCTTGGTATTAAACATCATCACCATGACATGTCTTGTCTCAAAGTTGCACACAAGTTTCCATTATGTCACTTTCCAACCGTTTAAAAGTCAAGTCAAAGGTCAAGTTTATTTGTTTTCAACTCAGCTAAAATTTTGCAGTGTACTAAGAAGTACTTCATGCACCTATCTTTCATTATTGAAATCTGGAAACGTATCAAGGGGAATTTTGTGGTTTTCAGTGCTTTCATCAAATTGGATTTTCAAGGATTATGTCACAGAAAACTCTAACAGTTTCCTTGAAGCGTGCTACTAGAATTTTAAATTGGCGCTACAAACTCGTGCTGCAAACTGGCGCTACAAACTGGCGTTGCGAACTAGCTGAATGAGACTATTTAAGTTTTGATTCCTTTCTCTAAGATCAAATAAGGTTAAAAAAATATCAGCATCAAATCCAGATATATCAGGTATTCCTTGAGGGCATGCACGTTGTTTAAAGGTTGACAAAGGAATTAAATCTTTTTGAATTACTAGTACTGTGACCTGTTGAGTCTATGTGCTTCCAACTCCCAAACCCACTGCTATGGTTCTCTAAGCTCTATCCACTAGTCAAAACTATTATCTTGAGGTCATCTTATCATTTCTTCTGCAAACAATACATTTGTCCCATTGATATCTCGGTACTACGAACTGCCTGATTTAACTCTGCATCACCATTGCATGATGTAAATTGGCGTTGTGAATGCTCTATTTTTAGACTATCAAAACCCTCGTCTTCTGAAGTCAGTCTAAGACAAAGTCTTAACTAGTTGTATGAGCTCCCTATCAAACATGAATAATATGGTTAATCCTTTATAGAACCAATCTCAATTTCATATTATATTGGTGTTGCGAACTGATACTAGTGCTACTAAAACCCTGTTTTAGCAGAGTTGTTTTTTAACTGTCTACATTTTTACTAAAAATCTCAGTGGTTGTCCCTCTTATCTTTCCTTTTGAAGTTTGCTCCATTTCATACCACTACTAAGTATAAGTGTTTAGACAAGGTGAACTCCAAGTAAACAAGATCTGTCATCAAACCCTAAATTTCATGTTTACCCTGTATTTCAAATAACAATTGTCATAAGAATTTACAAGAGGTTCTTTTCAAGCAATGATTATGGAAAGTCAATAAAACAAGAAGACTCACTATTGGAGAAATTTCTATTTTCAACACACTAGTTCAGTGGGAGTTAACTGACTAGTTCTATTATAGACTTTCTAATTTTAGACCATCACTATTATGCATGCATTCCTAAGAAAATCTCACTGCAGCTGACTGCTTCTTCGCTTTTCTTAATTATAGGATTTCATTGCCTATATGAGTGAATATCACTCCCTCATTGGATAGAACATAATATACATTGATTCTCATTCTTCAAATTGTATCTCTCTTTATTTTATTGATAAGTTGTGTTTGTGTATGCTTTAGCTAGGTATCCTATACATGTTTCCATGAAACACTGACATGGTGTCAGAATCGAGCTACTTGGAGCAACCTAAAAAATACAGAGAAGAGCGAAAGAGGATTTAATTTTTGAGTAACTCTAGTTTATGCCATCATCGCAACCTATCCCTATCGAAAGGTGAGACAATTGGAATAGAAACAACCTATCCATTGCTAGGGTGTGACGGTAAATCGATGTAGTCTATCCATTGCTAGGGTACGGTGGTCGCACTCAGACTTATGAATGTTTTTTTTCCAGGAATCGACGTAGCTTCTCCATAGCCAAGGTGCGACATCGTCGCACTATATTCTTCACTAGGGTGCGACGATTCAGTATGACCTCTAGAAAATTGGGATCGAAGCACCCTACCCATTTCTAGGGTGCGGATCTTCAACATAGTCACACTATATCCTTCTCTAGGATCCGACAATTCAGTCTGCCCTCTAGAAAATTGGGTTTCTACTGTAAAATAGCTGTATCTCGAAATCCACGATCTGGGTCGAGCTGAAATTTTGACCAGAGACTTACAACATAGGGATGCTCATGTTCATCAAAAATATCCAGAGCCCACATCATAGTTTAGGAGATGTATCTATTTTATCATATCTATAGCTACCACAGAACCGCCATTCATATCTCAAAATCCACGATCTGGGTTTTCAAGATCTTTTCAGAATCAATAGCAGGGATGGAGATGATGCAACTTATCAATAAAGTCTGGTGATAATACTCACAACATACAAATATTTTTAATGGAAATCAAAGCCCACATTCCAACTCAAAAGAAAAGGACCATATAATTTGACGATGGTGATAGAAACAAAACCTACATCAGTGCTTGAGAAGACCAAATGGGTGAATCGTAAGGATGATTCCATAAGACTACCTATTGAGTTAATATCCACTAATTTATGGTTTCATGTTGCCACATGCAAGACTCCAAATGAGATCTAGACTACCTTGGAAGGACTCTTTGGAAATAAGGATGAGATGCGTGGTCATATTCTTGAGGTAGAGTTGAATACCTTAGCCCCTAAAAGTTTTGATAACATACATGATTTCTTTACTAAATTTACATTTTTTTCTATTGATCTTGGGTGAATGTGGTATTGACAAGTATACATAAGAGAAACAACTTATTCTAACAATATTGGCCAAGCTAGGACTAGAATACATTGTATATGTCTCCAATTTCCATTCTAGGAGATGTCTTTTTGGAACAAATTGGAAAATTCCTACGATGGCTTAGTTCATTGAGTCTCTCACACAAGAGAAGAAAAAACTCATTCATATGGGCCTAATCAAGGATACCAAAGAACATGCACTCACCATGCATGATGCAAAAGGATCATCCAAACATAATGGGAAGGAGAAACGGAACGAGAAGGAGGGTATTCCAAATCCTTTAACGATTCTTCAAGTTCCAAAGACTCTTCAGATTCCAAGAAGAAGAAGAAGGGAAAGTAGTGCACTTACTGAAATAAACTGAATCATGAAGAATCCACATGCATGAAAAAATAGATCGATCTTATGGCATAGACACTTCAATAGAACAACCTTGTAAACTTCATTCCAGAGGAAGTCAAGAAGCAGAAGGAAGACGATCATGCTCCTAAGAAATGTAATCATCATGCTCTTGTTGCAATTAATTCCTAATCTGATTCATGGATTATAGATTTTGATGCATCCCATCATATGGAAATGAAATAGGAAGTTTTCTCTTCTTTGATCCCATGCTCAAGACCCCCTATTCTCATGGGGGATGATACTTCAGTAGCAGTAGCAAGAGAAGGGAGAGTGGAACTCCCTAATGGAAGTTTTGATAATGGTTTACATGTTCCAAATATTTCTATAAATATTCTCTCAGTTTATCAGATCACTCAAACAAGTTAAATGCTTGAATTTACATCAGATTCAGTTACTGTACTTGACATGCATGACAATTGCATCATTTCAATTGGTGAGATGTATCACAAGTCAAGGTTGTATAAATTCACTAAGTTTTCTTATGATGAATCATCTTTTATACTTACAGATAAGAAGATTACTTTGCATGCATCTCCAATGAAATATGCACATACTCTTGTGCTTCCATCAGTTTCATACATCAGAGATGATTCATACACTCAGATTATGTACATGGAAATAAGAAGGTAGTACAACCAGATAAGAAGCCAAAGTTGAAGCTTCAGTAGATGCACAAGAAGTAACAATTCACACTTCAGGAAACATGTATCCTTGCAAGGAATCCATTAGATTCGAGGAGGACTCGATCTCAGCATGAGGATCCTTCTCATGTACTTTCAAATTATGAACCAACAATGCCCATGCATTCCTATATGGTTCAATATTCTGATCCACATACCTATAGTGAGGTTGTTGGAAATCCATTATGGGAAGCAACCATGCAAAACGAGTATGACTCAATCCTAAATAATTGGACTTGGCATCTAGTTCCACTTCCACTAGAACGGAATATTTTCAGGTGCACATGGGTCCATAGGATCAAGAGGTACAAGGCTAGACAGGTTTCCAAAGGACTTCATCATATCCATAAATATTTCTACATCTTCACAAAGACTTTTAGTGAGCAGAAGTTTCAGACTTTTTGGGATCGTCTTGAAGTGAAGAACATAGTTGCCTACGAACTGTCTTTTCTTCTTTTGATGCATTGTCTTTTGAGGGGGGGGTTTGTTCCCATGTGGTTTTCCCTCTTTCCTCATTTTTATTCATTGTTCATTAGTTGCATTGTACATGAGTACCTAATATGGACTGGTATTCGGGACACATTTTTTACTCTATAAGATGTTCAAGGGGGGTGTTCGAGAAATTTCTATTTTTAGAACACTAGTTCAGTGGGAGTTAACTGACTAGTTCTATTTTACATTTTCTAATTTTAGACCATCACTATTATGCATGCATTCCTAAGAAAAACTCACTACAACTCACTGCTTCTTCGATTTTCTTAATTATAGGATGTCATTTCCTATATGAGTGAATATCACTCACTCATTGGATAGAACATAATATACATTTATTCGCATTCTTCATATTTTATCTCTCTTCCTTTTCTTGATGATCTTTGTTTGTGTATGCTTCAGCTAGGTCTCCTGTGCAGGTTTCCATGAAATATTGACACTCACAAGGGGGAGATATTGTGAGGACTGAACCATATGATATGAAACTCATTAACTCTAAACCATTGTTCAGGGAAGCTTTTTAGAGGGTGGGTTGTCTTAATTTTTGTCAAAAGATGCAGAGAGGACATCCTGAAGTGGCCAAAGAGTTTGCACTTAATTTTAATGGGACAAATACTAAAGTGGGGATGTTAGAGTTTGATGTTTCAGAGCATTCTATCTTTGTAGAAACAAAGATACCTGACTATGGGGATAAATGGTTTAAATCCATGTCATTAAACTCTTACTTTTGAAAAGAATTCCTTAAGCTTGAATATCAAGAAGACAACTTGTCTAAAGGAGTACCCATAAGTCACATGTTGGAATGTTTTGACAGGATTCTCAAGGTCATCCAAAGGTACTCCACATGTGAAGGGAGGCTCAATATGGTAAACCAATAACACATCATATTACTATTACATTTCACATAAAAATATACCATGAACCTTCCATTCTATCTTTTCAGGAGTATTCGTAAGATGTCAGACAGAGTCCAGGCTAAGTCAAAGTAGGTAGATACTAGTGTTTTTCACTCTAGTATTATCAAGATGTTAGTAATGGAAGAGTTAAGAAAAAATAACACTGACCGAGAAACTTCCCTAACTACATCACATTTTCAGTTAGATATTTCTCCCACACCACGGTCCAAAAGACAAACTCCCACTCCTATTGAGAGGACTGTGCATTTAGATTCAATCAAGAAGAAGAGGCTGACTAGGAATGATAAATCTGTTAGGGATACTGATGAAGTAGAAACAAGTGGTCCTTCACAACCTCCTAATAGAGATATTTCACTTGTGGAAGATCCTATCCCCATGGAGGTTCCTTCAAGAAAACGAAACCAAGAAGTTTAGAACGAAAAAAACTTGTCTTTTCCCCACCAGTTGTTGCAGACAAAATCAAACCTAGAAGACCTTTTACTAGAGAAGAATCCAAGCAACATGTCCTTATGAAGGATGATACAACAAAGACTTCACCCTAATAAAAAGGCAAATCTCAGTCCTCTAAGCAGCCCATAGAAGTTATTGACCTCAACACTCCTCAACATGAAAGAAAACCTACCTTCAGAAGGCTCGGGAGGTAGCTCAAGGAGGCAATAGCTGAAATTGACAAGTTGAAGAAGGAAGATTTGGGTTCTAGGATAAAGCTTAAAGAGATGTTAGACATGTATGGGGAGAAAATTTATAAGGCAAGGTTCCTAGCTAAGAGGTTTTTTCCCCTTCATAGGAAACTCAAGAATGTCTATAGGAAGAACAGAACCCAACAAGATGAAATAAGAAAATTGAAGGAAAAGTTACAGCCTTTCAAAGAAGAAGTGGAAAAGAGAAACTTAGACATGCTGGCCAAGGTGGCTACCAGAGTAAGTTCTAGAATAAAAAGATAAAGAAAAATTACCTTCTAAAACCAACATCATTTTTTTCAAACTTTATGTTACATGCATTTACAACATTTTAGTGATGGTTATGAGTTTTGATCTAGACTTAGCAGTTTTTGTGTTTTTTCTCCAAGGATATATCAGGATAATGAGTTTGCAGCATATCTGGACTCCTAGTAGAATTTTTAAGGTTTTTTATCTTTTACAAAATTAAAAAATGATGTTGTAGGAATGTTCACAATGCTTGGACTCGTTGGCACTACAAATAGATTGTTTCAGGACAGTTTGCAGCTTTGCACTGCGAACTAGGTTTTTTGAATATTTTAGAGGGAAAGGAAATTGCCAGCTGTCAAGGGAAGATTGTACCATCACTTAGAGGATCATTTTCACTTTGGAAGGCCACCTGCCTCAAGGATATGCAAACTTAAGGACACATCATCAAGTTGTTGAAGATTGTTGTATACGTTGCCAACATTTTCCTTTAAAATAACAATTTATTGTTTTTTTGGTTGTAAACCTGTTGCCACACTCCCCTTAGGCATGTAATCCTATAAGGAAGTTGAGGGGTGGATTGTAAAGACGAAATTGATAATTTTATCTATTTAAAGGACATTGCAAGAGTGAAAAATGTTGGAATGGTGTTACATAAAAACTCTTATTTGTAGTGTTGTCTTTTGTAGCAAAGTTTTTTCCTGATGTATGGGCCAGATCCAAGAAACTTTTAATGGTGGAAATCAGTCTTATTCTCATTATCATCTCTTTCTGTCTCACTTTGATATCAGTATCTATTGAATTATTCATCATATTTTTGTTTCTTTATTGCAGTAAAATATTTATTGTGATATTACATGCAAATTTATCAGAGTAGTTTTCTCTTTGGATTTGAGAGGTTCTTATTCAAATGAGATTTATTTTTTATGTGTGTCATAAATACTTGATGTATAATGATATACATATTACACTCTCCTTTCTAAGTCTTCCATCTATCATTTCTATCTATGAAAACTTGATTTGAAGCCATTCAAGGCCTTGTTTGTTGGTGTGTATTACATGGAAAGATCTGTGATTGACATCTTTACTTGAGCTTTCCATCCATTTTCCACATTTTTATAAACACTATACTTTACATTTTGATGGGAATTATGCTTACATATACAACACTCTATGTGTGACTTCTAGTGCTAACATTGTTGGCGTCATTGTCGGGGAATGGATTGAAGATATTTCCCTTGGTTGTTCGATAGGACAATACTGATTTTGATGGTGTACAAAAATAAGTAAACATAAGATTGCATAGTACATCTGGCAACTCCAAACTTCAGTTTTGGATCCCAAGAGTAGACACACGAGGTCTAATCCACAGTCACCTCTGGCTGCACATGAAGTTGATCTAGAATAAACCATAAAGAAGGGAAAATATTTGCAAGGAGCCTCCTCTTCTAAATTTTAAGGTACTTCTAGAGACTTACCGACTCTCCTTTCCATACACTAGTTTTTGTTTCTCATGTTTCTCATTTACCTATTGTTGAAACTCTTGTAAATTCAAAACTGGAAGATTTTCTTGAATATTCAACCTTTTCTCCTGAGTTGAAAGAAGAGAATCTAGAAAATTTTGATTTTCTTGCATCCCCTGAAATTGTAAAGTGGTTTAGACTTGAAAGTTTGGAAGATTTCCCTATCTTAGGTTCTCCTTCTCCCCATCCTTTTAAATTTTCTATAACTAAAGAAGAAGGAACTGCAGTTTCTCTTGAAATTCCCCCATCCTCATCCAAGACTCAACCATTTTCTGTTAAATATGAAGTTTCCCCACCTTATACTCTTCCTTTTACAAAACTACCTATTATACAGATTGCATCTTTACCTCTTGTTATAGAAATATTTGCATCACCCCATGCAAAATTTCTCATAAGGCCTTTTTCCATTTCCCTATGCAGACTTGAAGTCCCTTTTTTCAATTCCCAGAGCTAAAAAACATATTTTTCCACATATACACTCCCTAACAGCTATACAACATGCGTATATGCAGGTTGCACCATTATAGCTCGCGTACATCGGGGTTTGTGCTCAAAATTAAAAAATTGTTTCGGGTTTCCATGTCACGTCACGTGATCCATGATCCTTGACCTTCCATATACTGGAAACATTTTGAATCGACCCTTCAGTTCCATTTGAAGGATATAAATGGGTCATATCCAAGTTGTGGAAAAGAGGAGAAGGATTCAACTTTGAGAGCAAAGTTACTCTGGAGAAATTATTCACTTCATATTGAGTCTGCATCCCTTTGTCCTTTTAACTCTGAACACATTGTTCAGCCCCCAAGCTCTTCCTAATTTGATGGATAACCTTAGTGTCTCTCTTATATGATCTTTCCTTTGGTGGATAATTGAAGTGGTGGAGGCCCAACTGGAAAGGATTTAGTTTCTCGTTTCAGAACGTGCCGACACAGAAGTTTGTCATTCATACACTTTTGTTAATCTACTTCTCTTAGAATTCATATTCCTCTGTTTCCTAATCAAATGGTAGAGGTTAATCATATTAAAAATAGAGTCAGGGATGATTTTAAGGAGGGAAATTTATTTTTAAATGTAGAAACCTTGGTGAATCTTGCTAATCCTTCATATTCCAACCGTAAAATGTTTGGCGATATTTTTGTAAAAATATTCAAATTTCTAAGGATTTTATATAGTTTGTATAAAACTTTGGGAATTTTTAAGGTAAAATAATTTTATCCTATAGAATTTGGCAGAATCATTTTTAGAATCACGAATATTGTTTTGGGAAAAACCATGGAAAATTAGCCCATGAGAGAAATTTATCCCCTAAAATCATCCCTAAATAGAATGGATGCCATTGTGGTTGCTAGGTATGCAACATTAGTGCTTCCTCAGCCTATGAATGCTCTTCCAATAGGGGATTACCTAAATTATATGCCTAAGTTCACAAGAGAGGAAGATATCACTACAGAAGAACACCTTGCAACATTTTATAGTTATGCCGATAATTTAAATATTGAGAATGAAGATGTTAGGATGAGGGTTTTTGTGCAAAGTCTTGATGGAGAAGCTAGAAAATGGTTTAGAAGTCTATCCCTTGGATCAATTGTTGGAATTAAATCCCCAGATAATGCCTTTTTAAGACATTGGGGTGACAAAAAAGACTTCTTATATTACATCACATAATTTGGGGCTCTAAAAAGGAAAGAAGGTGAATCAATGTCAAATTTCTCAAAGAGATTTAAAAAAGATGTATAACAAAATTCCTATTGATATTAAGCCTACTGAAACTTCTCCTAAAATAACCTATGCAAGTGACTTTGACACAAAATTTCTCCTTTTGTTGAGAGAAAGAAGGTCTACAACATTATCCCATATGCAAGATGTTACTCTAGAGGTGGAATCAAACATATTGGCAACATATAAGTTAAAAGGAAAATATGATAGGGATAGAAGAAAGAGAAAAACAGAAGCTTCAGGAACTAATCCCCAGGTTGATCAATTGACTAAGTTAGTCAATTCACTTTCTGCATAAATGGAAAAATTAAAACTTGAAGGGAGACATGCAAATAGAAACCACCAATATTTTGGAAATAGAAACAATTTCATAACACAAAACAATACACCTCAAATTCTTCAGAGAGATCAGAGAAATAGAGAGGATCAAAAGGTTCAAACCCCTCTCCAAAAAACATTGGTTGATGATGAAGAAGGATATAATGAAGAAGAAGATCAAGAAATTAATTGTATGGGAGACACATATGCTTTCCCTCATCTAACTCAATCTGATTTTGAAGAGTCTCTAATGAGAAAACAACTGGATAATTTAAGTAATGATATAAAGTGAATGAAACTAAAAACAAATACAATTTGAGGTCAAAACAAAAAGAGGTAAATACAAGTACATCTAATCATCCTAAAAAATTATATACTTCTTCCAAAACAGCGGGTTCACCAAATAAAGGAACATAAGAACAGAACAATCAACCCATCATTAAAGCTCATGTTCAAGAGACAAAGGAAATTATGAATTACCAATCTTTTAACTTTGAGAATGAAATCCAAAAAATCAAAATTCTTGTCCCATTCCTAGAGTTGATAAAGAATGAATATTTAAAGAAATCTATTTCAAAAATGTTGCATCTTGAATTTCTTCCCATTCAACAGGCTCAGTTAAATTGCAGGATGAGAAACCTGTAGTTATATTCGGGCCACTAGTATAATATAGAGATGACTCCTCTCCTCCCTTTTACACATCTTTGAATGTACATGATAAAATCTTGCACAATTTCCTTATGGAATCAGGTGCATCCCATAACTTAATTCCTAAGGCTTTCATGGACGAATTAGGTCTGGAAAATACTAAATCATATCATTATTTGTGTTCCTTTGAATCAAGAAAAGTAAAATTCCTTGGGGTGATTAAAGATTTGGTTTTTATTCTCTTTCAACTACCTATGAAGAGCATAGTCATGGATATTGTAGTTGCAGATGTTCCTTCCAAATTTGGGATGGTTTTGTCTAGATCATGGATCAAAAGGTTAGGAGGGATATTGCAAATGGATCTTTCTTATGCTACCATACCAGTCGTTGGTGGTGAACACAGAAGGTTGTATAGAGAAGCACAACTTGCATATATTATTAGTGATGAAGGAAATCAAAAAAACCATCCCATATATGTTGTTGATACTAAATTAGGATCTATCATTTTGGATCTTACTGATTTTACTCAGTCACCATTGGAAGTAAAAAATCAATCACCAGCAACATATGAGACATCCAGACAGGGTGCTCAAACTTGGAAAATGTATTTTGATGGTGCATCTTCCAAATATAGTGTTGGTGTTGGAGTTGTGTTCATTTATCTTTCTCAAAAGGTCATAACCTTGTCCTTCAAAGTGGAATTTTAAACCACAAACAACATTGTATAATATGAAGCCTTAGTTTTGGGGATTAGAGCTGCAAAGGAAATGAAAATTGAATAATTATCAGTTTTTGGAGATTGAGAGTTGATTATGCATCAAGTCAGAAATATCTATCAAGCAAAGCATCCAAGACTAAGAACTTATGGGAATGAGGTATGGGACCTTATTCATAATTTCTCCTAGCCTTCAACATATCTTTTGTTCCCAGAGAGGATAATACATTTTTTGACTCCTTAGTTGTTTCTGCTAGTAAATTTAAAATCCCACTACATCCCATACCTAAGTATGATGTTGAGGTAAAATATAGACCTTCTATACCTGATAATGTCAAGCATTGGAATGTTTTTGAAGATGATCAATAAATAAAGAGATTTCTAGAAATAGTAGATGAATTGTTTTCTCTTCATATTGACCAAGATTTAGATAATGATAAAATTTTGCATGCTGATAAATTTCTGAACAAGATTGCAGATCACAAAATTGTTCAGTTGCCTAGAAATGATATTCCTAAAGGATTAATTCCCATGGAGATATTATTTGATAACAATGGTGTGGTTGTGAAAGTGAGTGGTTCAAGTGAAAATAATGATCTAAAATAGTGTAATATAGGTACTGAAGAGGAACCTAAATATGTCAAAATGTCCAGTAGTTTGTCAAAAAATCAAAGGGATGAATATATCAATTTGTTGAAATCATTTGTTGACGTATTTGCATGGAAACATGAGGATTTGGAAACTTATGATATTAGCATCATTGATAATAGAATACCTTTGAAGGATGATACCAAACCATTTATATATAAAATAAGGCAGATCAATCCTATGTTATTTCCCATTATGGAGAGAGAGGTAAAAAAATTGCTTGATTCCCAGATCATTGTATCTTTGAGGTTTTCTGATTGGATAACTAATATGGTCCCTGTCAGAAAGAATAATGGTGAGATCATGCTTTGTGTTGATTTCATAAACTTAAATAGGTGTTCCAGAAAAGACAATTACCCCTTACCTAAAATGGAGCATATCTTGCAAATGGTGATATGATCAGTAAGGATGTTAATGATTGATGGATTTTCGAGCTACAATCATGTTTATGTATTACCAGAGGATAGGGAAAAGAAAAAATTTACCACTCCTTGGGGTACATTCATTTATTACAATATGCCTTTTGGTCTCATGAATGTAGGGGAAACTTTCCAATGTGCAATGGACATTGCATTTATTATAGAAGAAGATAATTGTTTGGTTATCTACTTGGATGATATCACAGTGTTTTCAAAGTCTGATCAAGAGAATTACCAACATTTGGAGAAGGTATTCCTGAAATGAAGAAAATATGGGTTGTCACTTAATCCCAAGAAGTCTCATTTTTCCATTAAAGAAGGAAAGTTGCTAAGACATATTGTCTTAGTTGAAGGAGTAAAAATTGACCCAAGTAAAGTAGAGGCTATTAAAACTCTTTCTCTCCCAAGGTCGAAGAAAGAAATTCAGTCCTTTTTAGGTAAGATAAACTTATTGAGGAGATTTATATATAATTTTGTTGAGTTGGTCAAATTTATCACAACCATGTTGAGAAAAGGGAATGAAATAAAATGGACACCAGAAACTAGGAGTTATTTTGAGAAAATAAAGCAAGCACTCACTGATGTACCTATTCTAATCATTCCTGACTACTAAAAATATTTTTTTCTTTTTTCTTTTTCCTCAAATGATACATTAGTTGTTGTCCTTCTTCAAAAGAATTCAGATGGAATGAAGCATCCTATTTCTTTTTTCAGTAGGGCTTTGAGAGATGTTGAAGTCATATATGAAATCATGGAGAAACAATCTTATGCTTTGGTCAAAGCCCTCAAATATTTCAATGTATATGTTCTTCACTCTAAAATTATTTGCTTATGTTCTTTCAATCTCTGTAAAGGAAATTTCGGTTCATCCTGATATAGATGGGAAAAGAAGTAAATGGATTGCTAAGATTTTAGAGTTTGATATTGAGATGAAACCCACCAAGCTGGTGAAAGGTCAAGGTTTAGCTAGATTGTTAGCTGAATCAAATTGTAAGGCACTGGGAGTAAATTTCATGAATGTTAATTATGTAAATAAAAAAAATAATACTCCTAACAGTTGCTTGCAAATCAACTCAAAATTGACAGAATGCAGTTGGTACAAGGACCTCATCTATTTCTTACAAAAATTGCAACCTCCTATTGGATTTGAGAAGACCAAAGTGAGG
>SNQJ01S0043772.1:34810-47490 GCA_010110895.2 Picea sitchensis
TGGGCAAGGCCTGCAGAAATCATGCAGTGGTGAATAACCGTCAGGCCAAGCACCAGTCCACTATGCTCAAGACGTCAGGCATGATCATCTATCAAAATTTTACTATTTTGATAGATCCAGGTGCTACAGAGAGTTTTATTTTGAGTGCAACACTAAAGAGAATTAAGGTAAAGGTAGTCGAGAAGAACGAGTTCAGATACGTAGAAATGGCTTCGGGTGTCAAACAGAAGGTGGAAGGAAATATTACAGATTGTAGAATTAACTTGGGAGAATTTGTAACGAAGGATAACCTATATGTCATGATATTAGGATCTTATGACATAGTGATCGACACGGAATGGTTGGAATCGCATGATGGGATACTTAACTGTAAGACGAAATGATTAAGTTTGAAAGATGATTTGGGACAGAGTAGAGTGATTGTAGGAAGAAACCAGGGAGTATCCTTGAGGTTTATTTCTTCCCTACAACTACAGAAGAGCATGCACAAAGGATGTAAGTTATATATAGTACTAGCATTGAATGAAAATGGCGAGGAGGAAAGACTAGAAAACCTCAATGTAGTGAAAGATTTGCAGACGTGTTCCCAAAAGAGTTATCAAGGTATCCTCCTGAACGAGAGTTGGATTTTACAATAGAATTGAAAGCTAGAACTGAATTGATAGCGAGAATGCCTTATCGAATGTCAATGCCTGAATTACAAGAGTTGAAAATGCAATTGAAGGAATTATTGGACTTGGGACTCATATGTCCAAGTGTATCACCTTGGGGTGTGCTAATTATTTTTGTAATACAGAAGGATGGATCGTGGATACGTTTTATTGATTACCGTCAATTGAAAATAAAACGATGATCAAGAACCAGTATATGTCACCAAGAATAGATGATTTTTTTGATCAAATGAAAGGAGCGACGATGTTTCCAAAGATTTACTTGAGATCGAGATACCGCCAATTACGAATTAAAGAGGAATATATTCCTAAGACCACATTTAAGATGAGTTTCAGACACTATAAGTTTACATTTTTACCGTTTGGACTGATGAATGCCCCAGCGGGTATTCATGAGTTTGATGAATGAGGTGTTCCGCGAATACTTGGACACGTTTGTTCAGGTATTTAAGGATGACATACTGATTTATTCTTGGACGAAAGAAGAACATGATGATCATTTAATATTGATACTACAGTGTCTATGAGAAAACAAATTGTACGGGAAACTGTCGAAATTATCTTTTTACCAATTGAAGATTCATTACTTGGGACATATCATATATGGTGAAGCTATTGTTGTGGATCCAATGAAAGTAGAGGCTATTATGGAATGGAATGCAATGACAAATGTACAAGATGTACACAAATTTATGGGTTTAGCAGGATATTACCGATGATTCGCCGAGGGTTTTTCAAAGATAACAAATCTAATCACAAAATTGGAGAAGAAAAACAAGAGCTTTTATGGACCAATAAATGCATGGAATCATTTCAAAGGCTCAAGGAGTTTTTGATGATAGTGCTAATACTAGAAGTACCCGACATGGATAAGGAATTATTGGTATGCAAAGATGCATCCAAGGAAGTTTTAGGTAGATTTTTGATGCAATATGGTCGAGTGATCGCTTACATGTCAATGAAATTGAGAAAGCATGAGGAGAACTATGCAACACATGATTTTGAGTTATTGGCAATGGTATATGCCTTGAGAGTTTGGAGACACTATCTGATTGGATGTAAATTCAAATTAAAGACAGATCATTGTGGATTGCAGAATATATTTACGTAGAGTGACTTGAACGCACGACAAAGGCGTTGGTCAAAATTACTAGCGAATACAACTTCGAAATACTTACATAAATGGTACAGAGAATAGAGTGGAATATGCATTGAGTCAGAGACCACTCATATTCTCGGTAACAACTCTTAAGATGATTTTTTGAGAAAATATTATAACTATACAGATCCACAATGACTGGTATAAACAGTTTAAGAAAAATATTGGATAAGATATCATGATGGTACCAAAATGTGAAGGCTATTTCTGAGACAACGATGGATTGTTAATATTTAACGAAAGAATTTACGTACCTCGTAACGATGAATTGACAAATTTGTTTTTAAGTGAAGATCATAGAGCAGTGTACATGGATCATTCAGGAGTCATGAAGATGAAGGAAGACCTTAAGCCATTATTCTTCTGGAAGAGAATGAAATCAGACATAGTTAGTTACGTGGAAATATGTATAGAATGTCAGCAAGTGCAGGTTGAAAATAGACATTCGAAAATATTATTACAGCCACACATTATTCCATAATTGAAATGGGAAGTCATTTCAATGGAAATTATTGTTGGATTTCCACTAACAAAAAGAATACATGACTTGAATTTCGTGGTAGTTGACACTTTAATGAAGAGTGCACACGTTATTCCTATACATACGATGTATCAGGCGCTAGACATAGCTAGAGTTTTTGACAATGATATTGTGAGATTACACGGTATACCAAGAAGGATCATATCTAATCGAGGATTGGTGTTTACGAGATGGTTTGGACCAGTTTCCAAGAATCATTGGGAGAAAAACTAAACTTTAGCACATCTTATCAAACAGAGACAGACAGACAAACAAAAAGAATGAACCATATTTGGGAGATATGTTGCGTATGTATGTAATGGACCAACATAAACATTGGGAAGACTGCTTACCACTGATAAATTTTTCATCCAATAACACTTACCAGAATACGATTAAGATGTCATCTTTGAGTTTCTTTAAGGGAGACTGTGTTGGATGTCATTGATATTGGGATCAAATTGAGGATAGGGTCCTGGAAGGACTGGAAGTGATCCAAGAAATAGAAGGATAGATGCAACCAATAAAACAGAGGATTAAGGAAGAACAATATTGGTAGAAGAGTTATGTTGATACGCATAGTGTTGATCGCAATTATGAAATTGGTGACAAAGTTTTCTTGTGGGTGAAACCGAAAAAGAGTTTGATAAATCTATGGAAAGGAAAGGACCAATGGCTTAACAATTAGCCTTTCCTGATTCCTTGAGACATATGAACGATGTATTTAACGTATCTAGTTTACAACATTATGTTAGTAATCCTTCACTTGATATTAATATGAGTTCCTTATAGTTGTTGGATGAGGGTGCTCTCATGGTGGAGACAATCCGCATTTTGGATCATCGCATTCGAAAAATATGACATCGAATAGTCAATCAGGTCAGGGTCCAGTGGGACAATTATAGTCCAGAATCAACTACCTAGGAGGACACATATGATCTGCATCAACAATTTCCTTACTTGATTGATAGATTAGACAAATAGATCTATGTCAGATACTTTTATTTACTTGMATTTAACTGATATATATGTATTGACAGATGCTATTGACGATTTTACCTGAGTGTGYAGGGTACATGACAGGTTATGTATGTTGATGGAATCAATGGACCTCCTTGGACTCTAGATTGATGCAAGGAGTGGATTGTATTTTTTTTTAGTATTTCATTTTACGCATATGTGACATATGATTGACTATAGTATGATTTTTTGTATTGATCATTGAAAGTGTTTAGTCAATGGATGCAGGCTAACGATTCTTTTTAATGTGACTCACAGAAAGAGTAAAGGCGTCATGCATAGGAAACCAAACATTGAGGGAGAGATGTGGTAGATTTCCTATCACAACCTACTAGCACTCCTGCCATGTCTCGAATTGTAGGTTAACGATTACCTAGTTCCAGAGGTCCATGATGTTTTGAGGGTAGACTAAGACGATTACTCATGAATATTTCTAAGGGGAACACAATAAGGAGGAGTCCTTATTCCTTAGAATCCCTTAGTCTCTCACAAGGTCGCTAGAGTGGAGTGTCGAATCCAAGGATTGGACAAACTACCAAAACTAGTCATAGGTGAGTGACACCCTTGGAGCACAGAGGTGCATCTTGAAGGGCATGTCACATAAGTAAAACTTGAGTCTATAAATCTAGGTGGCCTAGAAAACAGTGAATTAAATTGACCTTGTCGGATTAAAATAATTAATTAAAGAGTGATTTTACTAATTATAAATCCAAATAAAAGTCTAAGCCTATTATAAGACTAAGCCTAAGTCTAAGTTTAGTTAGGGCACTAAACTAAAATGTTAAATAAGTTAAAATATTAGAGATAATTAAATCTAAAGAAAAAGTGAGATAAATCTAAAGATTTGATATAACGCACATGTGTGCAAGAAAATATTAAAAGGGAATTTTAAAATAAGAAAGAAATAAAGTATGAGAGAATAGGTCTATGCATAGAATGGTATATAGAGTCTATCTACCACTAGTATAACTAGAAAAAGACTCCTATTCAAACTCTAACTGAGATTTAGTTTGGAGACATTCATTAAATGAGAATTTGGGGAATAAAGGGATAACTAAGAGAGAAAGTAGGAACACATTGGATAATGTGAGGGAAATTGAATTTTATTTAAAATAAAATTGGTAATTACTTGTGCAATTTGGGGAGAGTGTGCCAAGTGTGAGGGTGGATAATCCTAATTTATTTAATTAAAAAGTTAATTAAGTGTGCATGTGGACATGTGTCAGTAAGGAAAATTCTATAAAAGAAATGGTTTAGATGGGAAATGGATCACACTTATTGGTAAAGTGATGCTAAAAAAATGGTTTTGATTGTATTTTACGTGTGAGAGTTGGGATACCAAGCTTGATATAGAGTGGTGTCTCTACCTTGCGAAGCAAGCTTGGAGCTATTGTATTTTTGGTTTGTGTGTGCATGACCCCTTTGTGGCTTGGGGGGCTAAGGGGGAAGAAGAGTACCCCTAGCGTTCGTTGGGAGGTACCGATGAAGTCTCTGTGATTAGCAAGTTGGAGTAAGGAGGAGTGCAAGTGGTTGATGGACATCATCTAGTCTCGATCTTTATTGGTTCCGTATTTTATTTCTGAATTTTTTAGTGTAGCAAGATTTGATTTTGTAGATTGAATATTTGAGATTTCATTTGAAACAGTTGTAATTCTTACTTTTAATCAATATTTTCACTGAATATTTATGAAGTGATCTTGTTAAATCTCTTGGGTTGCTACCATTTTATTCAGTTCAGGACTTAGAGAAAATTATGTTGTCACTTCCAAAGTTAATCATAGTTCCTAATTTATAAATTTGTATGTATGCTTCAAGACAGTTGCATTTCTCGGAATTACTTCGATTTATTAAAATCGTTGAGTATGTAATTCATGGTTTGAACTTTGCATTCTTATTTGATTTCTGAAAACAAAATTGTAATTCACTACTAATTAAATGACAGTAATCAATTTAGAATTTCCTTTGAATGTTGCCAGTGGATTTACAGTCTGATATCTTAATTGCTGCCAACTTTTTAGACAAAATGGAAATTGGAAAATCTTATGGATGTTGTGCTTTAGATGCTACTTTAATTATGAAAATGAAATTAATTTACAAAAATGGAATGAAAAACTGAATAATTGTGTTATGTTAAATTTTTCCACCTCTGAGAAACTTTGAACCTCCTTTGATCGTTGCCTTATAAAATCCCAGATCCATATTAGGGATATTTTTATTTGGGTTGTGTTAAACTCATATGTACATCCGATTGAGAATTTCATGAGGACTTCAAAGATTCTTGTCTTGTATTGAAAATTTGTGGGTTAGTCTTCTTGATTTAATCCTAAATTTTCTTTTAATTCATGGGTATCTATTTTATTCTTTTCTCAACTTGAACAATTTTCCTCTTGTTCCTTTGAACCTCTACCATTATCAGATTGAAAATCCTACCATTTTTGAAACCTTTATTTTCTTCCTGTTGATTTTAATTCGAATTTATCAGAATTTAGCTTTGTTTCAATGTCCGGATCAGGTGTCGGAACATGTGTCAGATCCAAGGTTGGATTAGGCTTCGTATGGCAATATTTCTCTTTGATTATAACAATGTTAATTAACTTGTTTGTGCCTGGTTTACCCATTTCCAGTTAGCTGATTTTTGTATTGATTTTCCTCATTTTTAAAACAGTGGTAACATTCATAGAGTTAACACCAAGAAGGGTGAGTTTTGTGATTGTATTGTTTGGCTTATAACCTAGAACTTACAATTTCAGCGTAATTGTTGTCAGACTTTTAAAACAACCCAGAACTTTAAAATTTAGATATCGTTGTTCTTTTATTTGTCATAATTTTATTGTGTTAGGATTTTAATTCGGAAATAGATTTTGGGCTACAACCAATAATAGACTTACCCGAGAAAACTTTGTATTAATTTAATGTCCATCCTTAAACCTTTTCAATCAAAGAATTTTTTCGCTTCCTGTTGAATTAATTTATAATTATCAAAATTAGTGTCGGATCTAGGACCAGATTAAGTGTCGAATCATGTTGTGTTCTGTTTCAAGGACGAGAACAAGTTCCAGATTGTTCTACATGCCAGATCAAGGTTCGGTTTAGATTCCAGAACTCTATTGGTTGAGAGATTTGCATGTAATCCTTCTCACCTAGGTTCAGTTCCTTTAGTGGACCTATTGTTTACTCTTAAATAAAGTTGTGAAGGGATTCATGTGAAATTTGTGGCCTAAACTTATAAAAAAAAACCTCCATGTAAAGAATGTTCCACCAACTCTTTGTAAACAATAATTATATGTCTACCTTAATAATATGACATGGTTTAATTATTGATCGTCTTTTGCTTCTTACATTGGAGATGTGATTTAGTATTTGAATCTTATTATGTATTGCTTAATAAGATTTGATCCTTCTTAATTTCTTTATTTAGAATTGAATGTTAACAATTTAGTTCTTTATTTATTGTTAAAATAGGATTGGGTCCTTCTTTAATTCTTTTAAATGGAATTAAGTCAACATTGATTTCTTTATTTAATTGTTTTTATAAGACTATGATCTTCTTTAAATTCTTTCTAAGGGATATGTAGGATGGTATGTGAAGTCTATTTCTAGGCTTAATTTTTTTTTATCCCCTTATTTATTTTTAAATGGATATGCAACAGCTTGAATTATTTCTTCTTTTATGATTGAATTCTATAGTTTAATTAGAGTGCTTAAAGTGGTATTGAAATCCTTGTCTTTTTCTTAAGGAAGAATTAATCTTCTTGTGGGATTTCGAAAAAAAAAAGAAAAAGGAAACGTAAACTAGTACTTGAACTACTTACTTATTCTTAGATAAGATATACCTAGTTTTTAAGATATGTAGTTGAACTACTTGAGGATTGTATTGTTAATAAGCTTGAAGCATTTGATATTGATGATTGAATTTGAATGAACCAGACTTTAACAACCACCATTGATGATTAGAAATAGACATCTATCTACTACTAAGATTGTACTTATGCTAATGGGGTTCTTATTAATCTTTATGTATTATTTCCTTATTTGAAATTACACTTAAGCATTGCTTGAAAGATTGATTAACTAGAGTAGATTATTATTTGCAATATGATGAATTGATGGTTAAGTATGTTGATAATTATATTCTTGAATAGCGATGTATGATTGAATTAATGAGATTTAGATACTTCCTTGTTCCTCAAAACAATCGCCAGTCTTGAGATCTTAAATGGTCAAAATCAATTGGATGAATCCTGGACTTGAGCGTTGCTTATGTGTCTTGGAGGTCCTAACCATGTAGAATAGATTGGGCAGGTAGCTTCCTTATGTAATCTTTATGAGATACAGTTGATTGAATAAAAGTGATGTTTCTTTAAATTGACTGTGATGAAATTGATTGTGTAGTTGTAGTATGTGGTGATGCATGTCACTTGTCCAATGTTTGTTTCAAAAAAAATATTTACCTATTTTGTACTCACTATTTGATGTCGTAACGAAGGGGTCATTACACTATGGGGAATACATGCCTCAACAGACTTACATCAGGTACATACTCTTTAATCTCAACTTAGGCAAGCTACCATTTATACAAACATAAGACCAAGACCATCATTAATACATTATCCAAGGACCATTAAACTTTTAGGGATGTCATACTTCATGGATTTATTATATCTACATCTGAAATCACACAATAATTTTTTGCTTACTTATTTTTTCTTCATACTTCCACTACTTCACTTCTGACACTATGATGTGCCTGTCTTATGTCACTTCTTTATTTTTCTTTCATTGCATCCTTGTTTATGTCCTTTCTTCTCACCTCTTGATCCGTTTTGTTCATGTGTAGGAGTTATCCTATTTCAATTTTCCATGTCATCAGAGTCTATGTCTTATTTCGATTTGTTGTAGCTTCTTTATGACCCCCTTACCTGATTATCCATATTCATTCTCCTCTCTTCCTTTATGAGCTTCTCCATGCCCACTGAGTTTCAATAATCTTCTACAGTAACAAGTTTATTTCACCTTGCTACAATATACCTCACTAAGATTTTCTCCTAAACTTGGATTTTTGGTATTTCTGGTTCCTTCCACTAGAACCTTCCCAAATTCATCTACTCCTCAATTTCCATAGGATTTTTCACTTTCTCACTTTTTATCTATATATTTACCTTCTCCTCTCTCTATAAAACTCTACCCACATTTGCAACTGTGGAGTTGTCTCAACAACTTCTACCCAACTACAACTGGAAGTTGTTCCTCTTTCTGGTACAGTTTTCTTGTCATACGGTTCTAACACAATTTTCCTTTTCTCTTGAAGTCTACATCCTTTCCTCTTTTTTATTGTGTCATGAAGTCAAGATCATCTTCATTCTTCATTAGTCTTCTTTTTATTATCCTCTTCTTATGTTCTGGAATCTACACCTTCTTTCATAATTTTGAATCTTCCACTGCATTACCTGCATAAAATAGTTTCTTGTAGGAGGGACATCTCCATCCAACAATACACTTGCATTCCTCTTCATTCATCTGTAGTTACATGCTTACAAAATATTTTTCTTGTTGGATTTTACAATTTGCAACAAGGAAATGTATGACCTTGGTTTGGAAGCTTAATTGATTCACCAATTCCATGTTGTACATAAATTAAAATTTAATTTACATTTGACTTTGACAATTCCAATGACTTTAACTTTACTTTACTTTGACTCCAGACACACACCTTGTCAACAAATTCTTATGTAATGACTCGCCAATAATTTAAGCCTTGGGTGTTGAGTAACACCGATCATGCACCCTTTTTCATGCAACTAATTATACATCAATGTCTTGAAAATTACCACCTTAATTTCAACTTTTGATTTGACTCACCATGACCTTGAATTTAGAACTCATGCATAAATTCTTCAACTTCACTATGCCTTCTTCTAACCTCCCAAAATATTCCACGACTTAGATTACATGCTAGAAATTTTGACTCATTTTCAATTTACAATTCAATACTCATATTGTTGACTTATGACTCTCTACCTTTCTTCTCTGCAATTGTAGTGTCCCTTTCCAAAATTGCTACACCTTTCTCTACAATAATATCCATAAGTATCAATGTCGGTTGGTCCTTCATAGATTCTTCATTACCGAATAAGACTCTTCCATTCTCTCTCAACACAATTGTCATGTAGCCAATGAAAAATCACAATTAGACTAGAAACAAATGAGCTTGAGTTTTCAATTGTCATCTTTAATTAACAATTTTCTTAAAATAGATCCCCAGGTTAAAATTTCATAATACTTATTATCTATCAACATTCTTTCAAAAGAATAATTATGATTATCAAACTGATTGGTTGTTGTTGATTTGTACAATTGCAAGTATTAAAGTAAATTTTGATGAGATGAATAAATAGGAGTTACTGCATAAATGCATTCCTCGATCTTGCAGAATAAGCACAACTTTAATAAATGATATAGTTTTCTTCTGACGTTGCCTCCAGCATTGACAAAATACTTACATGGTTTCCTTCTTCTATCCAGTAGAATTTTCTTCATCCTTTCTAGTACAACAAAGAAAATTTAACCAATCCATAATATTCATGGACCAATACCCTCATCCAAATAGAGGATCATTCTTTTCAAACAGTCTTCCAATCACAATCAAATACACCCTTGTATTGTTCGGATGTTCCTTGAACCACCAATCTAGTCTTTATTACATCAAGAAGAATAGTTATTGAACCAATAATGGCACTAGAAAAATCCTTCATGACGACATTTTTTGGATCGTAAAGACCTCTCCTTTTGGATTACTAAGAGGGGGGGTGAATCAGTAATGAACAATTTATACCACTTATTAATCCTCTTAACCACAATGTATATTCCTTTAACATATTCAATAATGTTCATCAGTTCATCAGTAATATGTTATTGAATCATATAACATTAACATCCATCAGTGCATGATAAATAATAATAGACACATCCACAGAATGCACAGTACACCAATATTTTACGTGGAAACCCAATGTGGGAGAAAACCAAAAAAATATTTTCTTATATGTCTTTAATAATTACATTCAAGGAATCACCAACTTCCAATTATTTGGCTCCAACTAGAAGAAGGCTCCAATCCCATGTGTTCTCCAGCTCCAACTAGAAGGTGGCTACAACCACCCAATTCTATGGCTCCAACTAGAAGGAGGATCCAACCCCCTGTTTTCTCCAGCTACAACCAGAAGCTGGCTACAACCACCTAGTTCTTAGGCTCCAACTTGAAGGAAAATCCAACTCCCTGATTCTCCAGCATCAACCGGAAAGTGGCTCCAACCACCTATCCTTTCCCCGTCACGCTGCCCTGAAATACAAGTGTCAAATAAATGTTAAAACCACTACCACATCATCACTATGAGATATATCACTATAAACCTGTACCAATATGTGCTAATAACCTTTCACAACCTGTACCAATCTGTACCAATAACTTGTAATCAACCTGTACCAATAACCTGTACCAACATATACCAAATACACCAACAAATTGTACCAATACCCTCCTCAATATATAATATCTGATAACATATATCTCATACCCAATATCACAAGAATATCACTCAACCAAACATGTACATCAACAACTAGTACAATTTGTACCATCACAAGTGCATCAACCATGCACATCACAACACCTCACAACCATCACCAATACCAAGATCTATATGCCACATCAACCATAAACCATGTGCCAATATCACTACATATATGTCCAACAAGATTACCAAAAAGTTCCTCTAATAATGTACCAAGCATGTACAAATCATGTATTAATAACACGTCAATTTATACCTCATCAAGACCAACATCACCATACCATACGCCTCATGTATACGCCAACTCACCAACTAAGTATATAATCCATGAAACCAGCATATACCTCAACCATGTACCAAAACATACATCAATACAACCAAAAAGAGTCCTCTAGAAATACATCACAAATCCATAAGCGAAATACCATACACCCTTACATAAAACCATGTGCCAAACCTCACTGTTATGCGGCCTCAAGCATGTACTATGTCATGAACAAATGTAACCATCAAAACATAAATATAAGCATACCTATAATTATGTAACATACCTGGTGTATGTGATCACAGACCTGCAAACCTTCCTTAACTTCAACAACAAGAGACTAGCATTTTCATCAAACTTTACTTTAGTCTCACATGACTAATTTTGTATTAGTCAACAACCCTAACTTGAAACGAGAATAAATTTGTACATGTAATGCATAAATGTCTGAAAATTGTACACAATATTCTTCAATATTTTCTCTACAAATCCTCCAAGTTTCACTACTTGGAACCTCACATAAAAGGAGTTATAGCAAAAATGGCAGACCTTTCTGAATTTTGGCTTATTCTAGAGAGATAAATTTTATAGCATGCCACGCGTGGAATATTTTTTGTATGGATATGAAAATTTTACACAACATACTACAGACTCTACTCTAACTAATTCATTTTGCCTCACTAACTTTAGATCTGTTATGAATCATTTATGATGTTTTTACCCAGAACATTTTTTTTAGACTAGTTTTAGGACTAGCCACAAACCCTATATTCCATAGAGTGTAACTCCCAAACTACAATGAACCACAAGCTAAATTTTTTATCACAATTACTTGGATATATTGTCTCAACATCCTACTGATTTCACTATCTGAATCATTCTACAAAAATATTTATTGTGAAAATGGTGAGATGATATGTAAATAACATACCTTAGAAATCAACATCAAAAGACTTTATCCTCCCTTGAATTTATGCCTTCTTTACTTCACCTTCCCTATGAAATTCACCTTATATCTCCTTTGGTTACATCAGTCACTTGTACACATTCAATATGCTCAAAATGGGTGCTAATGGGAGACCCTTTCTCTCTTATTTATACTCTCCAAGTAGCTTCCTCTAGAAGTATCCACTTAACCACTTTGTCCACTTAGTCACTTTGTCCACTTAACCACTTTTTCCACTTAACCAAATTCGTCCACTTAGCCACATTGTTCACATAGCCACTTTTTCAACTTTATTATTTAATCAATTTCTCCTTACAACCACATTGACTAGGAATCTTCTTGAATAATTTCTATAATAATTGACTTCTTGTTGACCTTCTAGGGGCTTCTAGAATAGTCATGGGGGTCCCCCAACTTCACAAATCCATATCTCACTAACCTTGAGGAACCACGTGTCATTCGACATATAAATGGAAATGGAATGATGTGTACTATCCATATAGAATAGTCTTACCTATATATTAATTG
>SNQJ01S0043772.1:50637-63111 GCA_010110895.2 Picea sitchensis
TCTGACATAAGGATGCATGCTCAATCTGAAATAAGAAAATGCAAAGGAAAGGATTTGAATGTATTGATCAGATCACACTACTGATAGTCGAAACTGATCTGAGTATAAATAGGGAGTTTTGATATTTTGTTAGGGTCATCAACTGGTAGAGAAGAGCTCCCTATTTTGTAATGTTTTGATGTCGGAGATGGTCTTTGGTTATGTATCAAATTTGAGACTTTCGCATTAATAGAAGTCAACCTCTTTTCACCTCTTTGTTCAAACTATGCTAAAACACTCAGGCATGGGGAATCCATTCGAGGGTTGTGGTTTTATTGTAATGTAGGTTTGATTATAGTATTGTTGTGGCTGGTTTTAGTCAGGTTATTTGTTGTCTTATTCCCTCTTATGTTGAAAGGATCAGGTATGGAGGATCCAATCGAGTTGTTGTAGTTGCATTGTGATGTAGTTTTGATCATTATGTTGTTGTGACTGTGTTCCTGTGACATATTTCAGTGTTTGAAACTTGAGTTCAAGAGCATTCTTAAGCTTGAGTTTTTCTTCACCAAGCTGCTTGAAGGTCGGATACCCATAGAAGACTTGTCCACTTTCTCACTAATTCTTCCTTCTACTCACCCTTAAACTCAATTCACTGATCGAAGTTAATGAGGCCCTCACTTCCCTATGCATTGCCTGCCCATTTTCTGTGTTGAAATCATTCATGTATCGAGTTTAGTCCATTTGACCTCCAATCATAAATCAAACATCCACCAAACTTTCTGATGGGTACTGGGATTATCCTCCTGCAATAAGAGGGTGACTCTCAGTGCTAACATATGTGATCAACTGATTTCAATTGATTCCAATTGTTAAGGCACTTCTAAGCATCTTATGAATCCATCTTTTTCCATATTGTCCAAGAATCTGCTACTCAACTATCCACAATGTTGACCCATATGTCTTTGTACTATCATGAAGTCTTCACTGCTGCAACTGATCATCAAACATCAAATGTATCCACTGGTCTTCTCTATCTACAATCCAAACTTTGCATGTATGGAACAACCTATTTTGAAGATGTCTTTGTCTAAATACAATCATAGACTTATTCCTGTGTAATTTTATCCACTCATCAATCTGTCATATTGTACCTATGTTAATTGATTTCTCTGATTTTGTCTACTCTAACTATGTAAGTTGCTCGAAAGATGAATCTTTGATATGTATAGATGCTATCTAGAATCCCCTTATTCACCATACATATTTGTTGGGAGTCTCCAAGCCGAATGTCTCAGAAAAGTATTCGCTCGGATGCGAAGTCATCATCATCTTCATTGGTAGGATCAACATCTTTATGAACTAGGACTTCTTTCTTTCTGTTTGTGGATTCATCTTTCACTACAATAACTGGAAGTACAATCTCTTGAACTTGTTCCTTATTTATATGTCCTTCTTTTCTTTCATTTCTTTTCCAAACCTTTATGTATTTGGCATCTTCCTTTTTCTTTGTAGATTTTTCTTCATCTCGTGTTATTGTCAATCTTGAGATCTCTAGGACCTGGTCTTTGTTCACCTGTTCTTCATGTTTTCTTATCCATACTTTCTTATATCTAATATTAGTGCTCTCTTTCATGGAAGTATCGATCATGCTTCTACAATCACGAGCTATGTGTCCATAGTTATGACATTTGTAACATTCAATGCTACGTGGGGACACATAAGAATTTATTTCTTGAACATTTCTTTTATAATCCTTGGAATTTGCAACCTTATGTCTAAAGTTAGTACAATAAAAAAAATGATCATAAAAAAAATTTACATACCTGGGAGTGAATGATCTTCTATGTGGTGTAGTCCTTCTGAATTCCTACCTTGACTAATCATGATCATGATTGAAGCTTCTTTGTGGCTTGAACATGGATGGTCTTCTTGAAGATGTATATTTCTCCATTTTCTTAGATTCTGGTTGACCATGATTCCTTTCTTTGAGTAATTCTGTATAACTCTTTCTCTTTTCTTCATTCTTATTTTCTAGCAACCTAGAATGCTTCTCTTTATTCTCTATTGTTGTCATGGATGCTTTTGTCTCTTCAATGTTCTTGTTGATATTTACGACTTTGATTCTTAGTGTGACAACTTCTTCTTCAAGATTCTCAACCTCTTCATCATTCTTCATTATCTAAGACTTCATGACTTCTTATGTTCTCTTTGCTTCTTCAAGTTGGATTTTCAATGTAATTATTTCTTGTTTGAGTCTTTTCTCTTCTTGACCAAACTCTTCCTCAAGCTGATTTAAGTCATCGGTTATTTCCTTGAGATGATCTGTCAGTATATTTTCTCTCTTTTTTGCTTGTTCCTTGTGTGCTACTATGTTGGCTTCTAAACATTTCTTTTGATATTCAAGAGTTTCTTCAATTCTCCTAGCCTCTTCTAGTTGAGCTCTTAAATTCTTGATGACTTGTTGAGCTTATTCGGAACCTTGAACAAATTCCTTTTGTTTCATCAATTATTTCTTGAGTGACTTGTTTTCTTCTCTTTCTTTATTTAGATCATCTAAAGCACTGATTAGTTCTGCTTCATAATTGTCTTCTATTTCAAATGGATTTTTCGTCTCATTACCTTCAAGGTATTCAATTTCAAGATGTTTGTTTTTTTCACAATTAAATCGAAAAAAAATAGTTCTATTGATTATTTACTATTCTTCTTTTGAATCTGTCTCATTTGATGAACATCTTACCTCTTAATATGTACCTACATCTTCTTTGAAATTTTATGACTCTGTGATGAGTGAAGAATATATATTATGTAACTTATCCCAAATTTATTTAGCTGATGAACATTTACCAACATTTTCTCTTAGCTGATCAGGTAATCCTTCCCAGATGAAATCCATTGCTATTTTGTTATTTTTCTTCAATTCCTTCTTGGTTGTAGTATTTTCTTTCTTTGTAGCATTGTATCCTATCACAACTAAATACCAAATATCATATCCATGTTCCTCTAAAAAATTTATCGCCCCTATGCTCCACATCTCATACTTTAGACCATTCTGACCATTAAACAATGGTACTCCATTCTTAGTATAATCCATGATCTCCTTCTAGTGGTTAAAATGTTTCCTGAAAGAACCTGCTCTAATACCAAGTGTTGGATTACTGAGAGGGGGGTGAATCAGTGATGAGAAACTTATACCACTTATTTATCCTTTTAGCCACAATGTATATTCCTGTAACTTATTAAAAATGTTCATCATATCATCAACAATATTTTATTGCATCATATAACACTAACATCCATCAATGCATAATAAACAATAATATACACATCCACAAAATGCACACAATGCACACAACACCAGTATTTTGCGTGTAAACCCAATGTAGGAGAAAACCATGGAATTATTTTCTTATATGTCTTTAAGAATTACATTCAAGGAAGCACCAACTTCCAATTCTCTAGCTCCAACCAAAAGGAGGCTCCAACCCCCTGTGTTCTTCGGCTTCAACCAAAAGGTGGCTACAACCAGATAGTTCTCAAACTCCAACATGAAGGAAGTTTCAACTCCTTGATTCTTCGACACCAACCGAAAGGTGGATCCAACCACCTATCATTTCCCCATCCTGTCGCCCTGAAATATAAGTGTCAAATAAATGATGAAACCACTTCCACATTGTCACTRTGAGATATATCATTGTAAACCTATACCAATCTGTGCCAATAACCTGTCACAACCTGTACCAATCTATACCAATAACCTGTAATCAACCTGTACCAATAAAATGTACCAACATATACCAAATACATCAACAACATGTACTAATACTCTCATCAATATATCAAATCTGATAACATTGATMTCATACCCAATATCACAAGAATATCTCTCAACCAATCATGTACATCAACAACTAGTACAACYTGTACCATCACAAGTGCATCAACCATGCACATCACAACACCTCACAACCATCACCAATACCAAGATCTATATGCCACATCAACCATAAACCATGTGTCGATATCACTACCAATTTTACCAGCAATATTACCAAGAAGTKCCTCTAACAATTTACCAAGCATGTACAAATCATGTATCAATAACAAGCCAAGTTATACCTCATCAAGATGTACCAACATCACCATACCATACACCTCATGTATATGCCAACTCATCAACTAAGTATCTCATCCATGAACTCAACATATACTAAAACATACATCAAGACAACCAACAAGAGTCCTCTAGCAATACATAACAAATCCATAAGCCAAATATCATAAACTCTTACATAAAACTATGTGTCAAACCTCATTGTTATGTAGCCTCAAGAATGTACCCTGTCATGACCAAATGTAACCATCAAAATATGAATATAAACATACATGTAATTCTGTAATAGACCTGGTGTATGTGATCACAGACCTGCAAACCTTCCTTAACTTCAATAACAAGAGCCTGGCATTTTCATCAAACTTTATTGTAGTCTAACATGACTAATTTTGGATTAGCCAACAACCTTAAATTGCAACAAGAATAACTATGTACCTTTAATGCATAAAGGTATGAAAATTATACACAATATTATTCAGTTTTCTACAAATCCTCCAAATTTCACTACTTGGAACCTCCCAGAAAAAGAGTTATAACAAAAATGGCAGACCTTGTTGAATTATGGTTTATTCTAGAGAGAAAACTTGTAGAGCATTCCATGAGCGGAATATTTTATGTATCGATCTAAAAATGATACACAACATACTACAGACTTTACTCTAACCAATTCATTTTGTTCCACTGAATTTGGATTGGTATGAATAATTTATGACACTTTTACCCAAAACACTTGTTTTAGACTAGTTTCAGGACTAGCCACAAACCCTATCTTCCATGGAGTGTAGCTCCCAAAATACAATGACCCACAAGCTGAATTTTTTATCACATTTACTTGCATATTTTGTCTCAACATACTCCCTATTTCTCTATCTAAATCATTCTAGAAAACAAGTTATTGCAAAAATGGTGAGATGACCTGTAAATAACATACCTTAGAAAACATCATCAAAAGACTTTATCCTCCCTTCAATTTTGTCCTTCTTTACTTCACCTTCCCTCTGAAATTCACCTTAGATCTCCTTTGGTTACCTCAGTTACTTATAAATATTCAATATGATCAAAATGAGTGCTAATGGGAGACCCTTGCTCTTTTATTTATACTCTCCAAGTAGCTTCCTCTAGAAGTATCCACTTAACCACTTTGTCCACTTAGACACTTTGTCCACTTAACTAACTTTGTCAGCTTAGCAGCTTTGTCCACTTAACCACTTTGTCCACTTAGCCACTTTGTCAACTTTATTATTTAATAATTTTTTCCTTGCAACCACATTGACTAGGAATCTTGTTGAATACTTTCTAGAATAATTGACTTCTTTTTGACTTTATAGGGGCTTCTATAATACTCTTGGGGGTCCTCCAACTTCACAAAGTCATATCTCACTAACCGCGAGGAACCACATGGAGTTCCACATATCAACGGAAATGGCATGACATGTACTATCCATATAGAATAGTCTTATCTGCATATCCACTTATCTTCATGCCTTTATACCTCAAAAAAACTTTGGTCCCTTACCCATACCTTTGTGCAACCGTCATTCGCTACCAAACTTCTCCAAGGATTGACATCAATCTACAATGTCACCCCCCAAAGGTTGACATCAATGAAAACCAACTATACAAACCCTCTGTCCATAAACCTAAGCCAACTATCTAACATCGCCTTGCTACTAGATTGTAGCTTATCCTAAGATGCTCATATATATAGCACATTTCATCAAAAAGGAAATCATGTAATGAAAATGACTCATACCTTGCATATAGACCACTAGCACCTTATTTTTCCACAATATAGTGCATATCATCAGGAGCATTGGTGAACTGTCTTGTTTGTAACCTTTGTTTGACAACCTCTGTTGGCAATCGAACAAGAAAAACGGGTGCACCTCCAGAGTATCTCCAATTCGTGTTGCAAGTGAGTCTTTATTATATCAATGGGGGTAAAATACAGTTTCAACACCAGTCGTAGTTCCAGTTACAATTTCCTCATACATAGTGAATAAGAAGTCAAAGTGATTTTGTGTTCCCACAGTTTCGAATGAAACTCTCATTTATAGGTGTGTGGATTTCCTGTGGCCATCGCTCTCTGCACACTTGCTCTCTGCACACTGGAAATTACCTCATGTAGGGATCTCAGGTGGTTACTCATCCAACCAAATTCACACAAGCCCGTCATCCTCAAGGATTTGAACAATGCTCGCTTTTCCAAATTCTTAGCTAGGTCACCAGACACGAGCAAATCCGATCGACTCTACGTTCTCGCAGGCTCTATTTTCAAAGAGCCATTGGAGCCCATATTCTCACCATCATCGACTTCTAGGAATAATCTTTCACACCAAAAAGCTAGGACGCAGTTGCAAATATTCGTTGTTCTGTGAATAGGCAAGAATCAGATCCGATGATTCCTCCATGATGATGTCGACGAAAACGTTGGTTCCATACTCACTGTAATTTGGTTTCCTCCATTTTCCAACTCAAACTCCAATCCTCAACAATGGGATTAAAATGGTAGAGTAGATCTTACTACAGATCTGTTTTTTCTATAAATTTGAATTGATAGTTTTTTACAGTCACGTAATCATCCATGTTTGAAAACGAGTGTACTCGTATGTGTTCTTTGAGGGCGCATATGTAGAAAACAAAACAAAAAAAGTCATATGTATTGTGAATACCTCTTAGTGTGGGCACGCTATTTTTCTTTCAACAAATAGTGAAATGCAAATTTGATCACCACCAAGTCTTCTACTGAGTGCAACTTATCAAACTGATCAAAAGAATCATCACTACCCATACCTGAGTGCGACACGTTCAACGCTTGGCGTTGCAGATAGTCGTGGGCATATCTCTTCTCTCCCGTCGTCGACAATGGAGGCACAGTTTTACTGTGTCCCTACGACTCTTCCCACAAGCTCCAAGCTCGAATAGTGGCCTATTGGTGTTCTTGCCATTGTCGTCGATCCTTTGGTGTTTCTGTCAGCTTCATTGATTAATCAACATTAGCATTCCCAACACAACAACAAATACAAATCTATTTGGTGGATCCTTCAATAAACTGCAGGCTCACACTCGTTGTAGCAACCACATACTTATAGACTCAACCTTTCTCTGATACCAAATGATGGAGCCAGAGGCCCAGCGGAATTAAGAACGCACACATACACACTACATTGTTATGCAAAGCCAGGGAAACCAGAATTTTTTTCCAATACCCCAAAGGGGAATTTTATTCATCAAACTATTATAGTATATTCAATTTGTGTACAAATGATCCCTTATATAATTATAGGTGACCATAAAAATTATTTCATAATTAGCTAATTGGTTCAAATAAATAAACAACCATCTCCATAATTAACCCCTGATCTCTAGTATATCTTTGAGATTCTCTCAACAATCTTCATCCATACATCTACTCATTTCTCTCCATCTCTCATCCCTACTTAGACCTTCTAGAATTTATTCTACCTCATTACAAACCATATAATTTATTCATTTAAACATTACAAGTATAAGTATTCATTAAGTAGGATTTATTCATCATACTCCCTTTTTCTCTCTTTCATTTTTCCTTTGAAGTGATTCCTTCACCTTCATCTCTGCTCGCATCTTCTATCGTTTTCGATCTTTGGTATTCTTCCTTCTTCATCTTCGATCTTCTTCCTCTTGCACCTGCAAACAAAAACATTTTTGAATTCCATATTAAAAAAATAACCATCCGTCAGAATACATGGGTTGTGAGTTGTTGTATACGCCAGTTCACTAGGAAACTCTTTCTTGTACATGATTCATCAACCATTCTTCCATCGTGAATGTGCACACATGTACCCTTACCCCCTATATCACCATCATTATCATCATCATCTTGGGTTTTTGACATACCCGTAATCATGCTCTTGATGCTCTTGCATCAGTCAACATCCATATTTTATCGATGTCAGCACACCCTATCGAAACCAATCTCCTATTATATTATTTGGCTTCCTTGTGTCATGGTGATGTGTCAATCCTACGTGGCATCTGTACCTCTAGTCCACTGATCCACCAGGAAATCGAGTCATCGAAATGTTTTTGATAATTGCATATTTCCATATATAACCTGATCATGCCATTGAATCGCCAGGGAACTCGGCGACCTTGAGATCTAGGATTTACCTTTTGAGGATGATAAGTCGATCTGGTTGAACTCAACCATGAAGTAATGCTCATCCATAATAATGCATCTTTGTCCCAAGAGAGAGTAAATAAAATTGAGGCTAGTTGTAGCTGCATGATCTTGAAATGACTTAAGGTTGTGTGGAATCCTCATTCCAGGCCAATCTCTATCACCATAAGTAAGGCCATTAACATACCCAACAAGACAATTGATTGTGAAGAAAGGGTTGCTTCCAAAGAACTATTATGTCTTAAAACGGCTTCATGTATTATTTCTCTTTCAATTCCACTCAAAACCAGATACAATTGACCATTTAGAAAAATATACATTGTAAGCACAGTTACGAGAGAACTAAAATTCCTCCACAAGCCTAGCATTGTTGTCCCATATTTGACACTTTATAATTCTGAGATGACTCATGACAGAAAGTTTGAAACCTTAGAGACACACTTCAAGAGGAACATATTTACCAACTTATTGAGAATTGTGACCTCAAAACGAGAACTCTAGCTCAAAAACATCATATTTTTGGGTAAAAAACACCCAAATCAAAAATTAGTGCTACCAATAGCACCCTTTTTTGGGGAGGTGGTTAAAATTGAAACTTGTTTGAAATCATGCCTTTGACATTGTAGACAGAACCCTGAAATTGACTCTTAAATCGATAAAATTGTGACTTGCTTGAAATCGTGACCTTGACATTGCAAATGGAACCCTCAAATTAACCCTCAAAATGAAAAGTGGTGTTATTAGTAGCACCACTTTTTGGGGGGAGATAAAACTATGACCTAATTGAGACCATGACCTTGACTAATTACACCACCGCAAATAAAACATTGAAAATCGATTCCTAAATCTAAAAGTGTTATTACTTGATAATATATTTCTTGATTAAGTTTATTTTTTTAATAGTTTACATTATGAAAATAATTGAATTGAAAAAAAAAACACACACACCCCTAAACAAATTATTTTTTTTAAAGAAAAAGTAATTGATTAATTAAATTGAAAAAAAACACACCCCTCAACAAATTATTTTTTTAAAGGAAAAAAAAAGTCTTCGAGAAATAAAGAAAAAAATTGTTGTAAAAAAAATGCAAATCACAATTTTGTAATAAAAAAATAATTTAAAAAGTGTAAAATCTTTTTTTTTAAATAAAAATAAAAACAAACCCTTAAAGCAGTAAATTTGAAACACAAAACCTAAAGAAAAAAAAAGCTTGAAAAAACATTTTTTTTAGTAAATTTTTTTAAAATACAACCTAAAATATAAATTAAGACAAAAAATTAAAATAAAACTAAGACACACAATTTTATATATATAAACATTAAATAGAAACATTAAAAAAACTATTAAAATTATCAAACTATACTAAAAATAAAAAATAATAATAGAAATATGGTTGTCGATACATAAATCAAAGATGTGGGGAGGCTTGAGCTCTGAGGTTCCCGATGAGCTTAGTTAGGGCTTCCCCTCACAGGAGTTTCCACTCTCCCTCAGACGTTTCAGTCCCCTTTCTCATGATCCCTGTTAAACAAATCTCGATCTACTCCATGGGGTCCCATGTCAGCTCTCGGGGGAGGGGTAGGGGAACCCTCCCTAAAATCCACGATTCCCACCATGATAATGGTAGATATAGACAATCTCTTGGAAAATTCCAACAGAAAAACTGAGATCCCAATGATGGATGGGTCAAGCATAAAATCAGCACCGCAGGCCCCACAAAAGGAGGTTGATCCAGGCAAAGACAAAAGAAAAAGAACATGCATTGCCAAGAGAAACAAAAAACCGAGGATAGAGTTTCCCCCAACAAGAATCAACACCAAGATTCATCACATGAGATATCATGCTCTCATAGGAAAATTCATCGGGATCTGGCCCACTAAAAAATACCTTATGGGTTGGATCTCTACCAAAAGGAAGCCGAAATCCCATTTTGACATCCACCTAGGATCCAATGGATTGTTCACTATCATCTTTTCCAAGATGGAAAATAAGGATAGAATAATGGATGGAGGCCCCTACTTCTTCAATTTTGTAGGTCTCTACCTTTGTAACTAGGTAGAAAGGATTGACCCTGATAAAGAAGATTTCACATGGGCTCCAATGTCAATCTGACTGTACTCCCTCCCGGAGGATTATTGGGACAAGGAAACACTTCGGGACATAGGTAATTCTCTGGGAAACGTTTTCAAAATTGCAAATCAAACCAGGATAAACAAATACGCATCCTATGCTAGGATCTATGTTTACATGCATATTGCAAAGGCACTTCAAGACATTGTTTTCCTCATGCATGAGGATATGGAATGGGTACAGTCAGTCGATTATGAGCATGTTCCTTTCTGTTGTAGAAAATTCCATGAACATGGGGATCTCTTCATAGATTGTCTAAAGAAAAAACCATTTCCTGATCCAAAGAAATCAAACATCACGAATGAGGATGGATTCGGAAAATTAGCCAATAAACATCGTCAAAATCGCAAGCCGCCAACAGTATACAAACCAACCCCTACTCCAATGAATAATAGCTTCAATGCTCTGGTTGATCAACAAGAATAAATAAATTCCACCAATATAGAGGAGCAGCCAACACCTAAGAGGAAACATCTAGAACCAACGCAAGATCATGAACAAAGCTCAGATCAGGGCATGCACAACAAAAAATTGAAAGAGCGGTCAATTCCCACAACCTCGACCTTGTTGATATTATGGTAGCTGCGGGAGGTATTTACCTCCATGTGTAAACCTAATGAGAATAGAATATTCTAAGAAGCAAGAAGAAACCCTAGTGAGTTGGCTAATAACCCTAGAAGACATGTCGACTCAAGAGGATAATTTGTATTAGGTTATTAGCCTCCAAGAGAAGAATTCGACCAAAAGAAATAATATATACTGAGTAAATAAGTACCCAGAATGAGAAGTTGACCCAGGCAGTTAGCCAAAATTGGTATAAATAAAGGAAGCCAGTCTTCATTCTGGCAGGCATTCTCAGAACTGCAGAGCTCACTTGTGCGCACTGCAGTTAGCCAGTTTGTGCGCAAGTCTGGAGGAGAGTTGTCGTTACAGCTGCTGCAGCTAGCAGATTATGTTTTTTCTTGAACTATCTCTTGGTTAAGGTTTGGAATATCTGATCATCTCTTGTTTGGTGCGTTATCCTTAGAGAAAGGTGCACTACCCTTTGTTTGGCTATCTACCCTAGGGTTTGCTTCTAGAGTGATTCTCTGTCAAGGTTAAGGTGCTCGGAGGGTGGCTTCGGCCTATGGTTGTGTAACAATAGTGATATTGTCTATGGTAAAAAGAGCACATCCATCATATTATAACAGTTTATGGGCCCACACCTCCTTCATTTAGTCTAACCACTGGAAGGGAGCATAGCCATAAGGATATTAAGCTCGTTGAAGAACTATCACTAGGGTTTCTAGCACGAGCAGTCACCAAAGCACTGCCACTAGGGTTACTAGCAGGTGCAGTTGTAGAAACCCTGACCCTCTCGTTGAGGCACCTTAAGTGAAGGGATTGACCTAATTTCTGGATATACCAATGCGTGCTAGCCTAGCGCATCTCTTGGTACTCTCAGCAAGCCAAGACGTCAAGTTTGAGTTTTTGGTCAAATCTAGGGTTGACCAAGTCAAAGAAGCCATGACTTACTCTATGAAGTTAGAAAACAAGTTAGATGGAGCTTCTAACTTCAGAGCGTGGAAGACAAGGATTGACCTTATCCTTGCCAAGAATAAAGTGTTGGATATCATGAAAGGAAAGATCGTGGAACCAAAGTTTGAAGAAGGAACCGCAAAAGGTTGCAGTTATGGAGAAGTTCAAATATGGTGATATCAATTCCATGAGTATCATAGTGGACTCTATAAAATACCACTTGATACTCTACATCTCCCATCTTGACTTATCGAAGAAGATGTACGATGCCCTAACAAACCTCTTTTCAGTCAGAAACATTGGACGAGTAATGAGTCTGAAGAATGAGCTCTGTGACATGAAGATGAATGATGATGACAGCATAACATCATACTTTATGAAATTATCTCAGTTAAGAGATCAACTACAAGTTATTGAAGAGATCATTTAAGAGAAGGAAATGGTAAACATAGTACTCAATGGTCTTCCCAAGACATGGGATGCATTTGCCGCAAGCATGAACACAAGGAAGGAGTATCCTACATTTGAAGAACTTTGGACTTGTTGTGCTCAAGAAGAATCAAGGATCAATGA
>SNQJ01S0043772.1:63161-74754 GCA_010110895.2 Picea sitchensis
CATAAAAGGAAGGTCAATGATGTGATCATGTCCTTCTTAATTGCTCCTAGGTCTCATGGACCATCCCGGGAGAGAAGAAGATCACACATCATCTCGGTTTGGTACTTAACCAAGAAACTGCCTGGTCCCAGACCAGGATACCCCAGAACGTATCTGGGGGCCCTAGATCACAACTAGGGTCTTATTCACCAAGGAACACAACTAAGGATCAATCCAAGCACCAAGAAAAGATTCCCTAGACCACATACAGGGGCCCTAGAACATATCTAGGGACTTATATCATCAAACTGCTTGGTCCTTGACCAAGAACCCCAACAATACACTGGGCGCCCTCACTAGGGTCTTTTGCCATGGCTCTAACTGCTTGGTCCCAGACCAAGAACCTCAGTAGTGTACTGGGGGCCCTAGATCTCATTAGGGTCTTTGCCATCCTCCAGGAGAATGGCTCTTGCAGTTGCTTAATTTTAACAGTAGCAAAATACCAACAGACTTGGAAAGAAGGCATATTGGATCTATAATTTGTTGCCAAAACAAGTTGCACTCATCTTGGGCACTTATGTGATACCATAGGCATAAGGAGAGATCTACATGAACAACAAGAAGCTGTTGATATTATGGTAGCTGCGGGAGGTATTTACCTCCACGTGTAAACCTGACGAGAATAGAATACTCCGGGAAGCAAGAGAAACCCTAATGAGTTGGCTAATAACCCTAGAAGACTTGTTGACTCAAGAAGATAATTTGTATTAGATTATTAGCCTCCAAGAGAAGAAGTCGGCCAGAATAAATAATATATACTGAACAGATAGATACCCAGAATGAGAAGTCGGCTCAGGCAGTTAGCCAAAATTACTATAAATATAGGAGGCCAGTCTTCATTCTGGCAGGCAGTCTCAGTATTGCAGAGCAGCATTTGTGCGCACTGCAGTTGCCTAGTTTCTGCGTAGGTTTGGAGGAGAGATGCCGTTGCAGCTGCTGTAGCTAACAGTTACGCTTGGACGATCTCTTGGTTAGGGTTTGGACTATCTGATCAGCTCTTGTTGGTGCGCTATCCTTGGGGAAAGGTGTGCTACCCTTTGTTTGGCTATCTACCCTAGGGTTTGCTTCTAGAGTGATTCTCTGTCAAGGTTAAGGTGCTTGGAGGGTGGCTTCAGCCTATGGTTGGGTGACAATAATGATATTGTCAATGGTAAAACGAGCACATCCATTATATTCTAACAGGTTATGGGCCCACACCTCCTTCATTCAGTCTAACCGCTGGAAGGAAACATAGCCGTAAGGATATTGAGCTCGTTGAAGAACTGCCACTAGGGTTTCTAGCAGGAGCAGTCACCATAGCACTGCCGCTAGGGTTACTAGCAGGTGTAGTTGCAAAAACCCTAATCCTCTTGTTGAGGCACCTTAAGTGAAGGGATTGACCTAATTTATGGATAGATTAGTGTGCCCTAGCCTAACGCATCTCTTGATACTCTCAGCAAGCCAAGACGTCAAGTTTGAGTTTTTCGGTCAGATCTAGGGTTTGACCAAGTCAAAGCAGCGATGACTTACTCTATGAAGTCAGAAAACAAGTTAGATGGAGCTGCTAACTTCATAGCGTGGAAGACAAGGATTGACCTCATCCTTGCCAAGAATAAAGTGCTGGATATCGTGAAAGGAAAGATCGTGAAACTAGAGTTTGAAGAAGGAAAAGAGAAGGAACCACAAAACGTTGTAGTTATGGAGAAGTTCAAAGACGGTGACATCAATGCTATGAGTATCATAGTGGAATCTATAAAAGACCACTTGATACCCTACATCTCCCATCTTGACTCATCGAAGAAGATATACGATGCCCTAACAAACCTCTTCTTAGTCAGAAACATTGGACAAATAACGAGTCTGAAGAATGAGCTCCATGACATGAAGATGAATGATGATGACAGCATAACATCATACTTTGTGAAGATCTCTCAGTTAAGATATCAACTACAAGCTATTGAAGAGATCATTTCAGAGAAGGAATTGGTAAACATAGTACTCAATGGTCTTCTTAAGACATGGGATGCATTTGCCGCAAGCATGAACACAAGGAAGGAGTATCCTACATTTGAAGAACTTTGGACTTGCTGTGCTCAAGAAGAATCCAAAATCAACGCAAAAGAGAAACCCCAAAAGAAGTACGATGATCAAGCCTTCACAGCAAGGTTCAAGAATTTTAGGAACAAAAGGAAGTTTGGTTCAAGGAGGAAGCCAAATCAAGAGAAAGATATTTCAGAAATACAATGCTTCAACTGTCGAAAGTATGGTCACTACAAGAATCATTGTCCCAAGCTAAAGAAAAGGAAGGAGAAACANAATATTCCAGGAAGCAAGAAGAAACCTTAGTGAGTTGGCTAATAACCCTAGAAGACAAGTCATCTCAAGAGGATAATTTGTATTAGGTTATTACCCTCCAAGAGAAGAAGTCAGCCAGAAGAAATAATATATACTGAGTAAATAAGTACCTAGAATGAGAAGTCAGCCCAGGTAGTTAGCCATAATTAGTATAAATAAAGGAGGTCAGTCTTCATTCTAGCAGGCATTTTAAGAACTACAGAGCTCACTTGTGCGCACTGCAGTTATCTAGTTTGTGCAAAAGTCTAGAGGAGAGTTTCTGTTACATCTGCTGCATCTAGAAGATTATGTTTTGGCTTGAACTATCTCTTGGCTATGGTTTGGACTATCTGATCATCTCTTGTTTGGTGTGTTATCCTTGGAGAAAGGTGTGCTACCCTTTGTTTGGCTATCTAGCCTAGGGTTTGCTTCCGGAGTGATTCTCTATCAAGGTTAAGGTGCTTGGAGGGTGGAATCGACCTATGGTTGGGTGACAATAATGATATTTTCTATGGTAAAATGAGCACATCCATCATATTCTAACAAACCTCTCATTATGCTCCCTCCAAAAACTTGAACCAGAGAGTCGATGCGATCATGGATGAGGAAATGAGTGATCTGGATCTATGATATCTCAACCTCCTTGGCTTGGAATATGCATGTCGACATCATGCATTCAATGCCATCCCACCCATGTAGATTCATCTACTTAGAGAGGATTGGCACAAAGCCAGAGCCCAAGCCAAACTGGGCATTCAGAAAATCCTACAAAAGGAACCAAAAAAAATAGTAAAGGACATAAAAAATCGAGGATGCAAAACATATCTACAATGAATCAACACTCTAGGAACTAGGCTAGTTGAATTAGGGTAATATGCCTAGCTAATAGAGTTCTTCCCTTCCCACACTCTTAGTTCCCAATGAAGCTCATCTCATGGAATGTTTGGGGCATCAATGGCCCCACCAAGCACAGAATGATCCATAGGAAAATATTTTAGGAAAATCCCACAATCATAATGATCCAAGAAACAAAGTGTAACAAAATCACTCTAGAGACCTTCATGTCCCATCTCTGGAAAGGCAACAAAGTAGCCTCGGTAGATGCGGTAGGAGCTTCAGGCATCTTGGCAATTGTCTGGAACCCTCTTGAGATCACCTCAATGAATTTCTCACTACCAAACATACCCTCTCGGCCTCCTTTCACCTTCTAGGTACAAGTATTCATGGAAATATTACACATGTTTACGACCCTCAAATCCCAGATCAAAAAATCAGAATGATAGAATACCTGGATTGGTACAAGAAACTCCCCCCTCAGTAACTTTGGATCTTGGGAGGTGACTTTAACCTAATTACCACCCTTCAAGAGAAAAAGGGAGGACACATATCTCTGACTGAGGAGGACATTTGCTTCAAAGAATTTATTGAGAACAAATACCTGATCGATCTAGAAAATTATAATCGGATATTCACCTTGAACAATAAGTGAGGTGAATCAAATCAAATATCTTCATGTCTAGATCATTTCCTCATTTCTAAATATATAACTACTTCAGACAGTGATATGGTAGCATCCATTATTCCATCATCAGGATCTGGCCATTGGCCCATATGCCTCTTATGGAACAGAAGAGGAATTCCCATGCAAAGGCCCTTCAAATTTGAGAATTTTTGGCTTTCCCACCTAGACTTCATGAAAATGATCAAGGATTGGTGGACCAACATGCGGATTACAGGAAGCTCAAAAATGTATGTCCTCCATCAAAATATTAAGCAACTAAAACACAATCTCAAAAAGTGGAACAAGAGTACTTTTGGAAACATCTTCACAGCCAAAACCATTATGGATCGGGAAATGGAGCAGCTCCAACTATGGATGTTCAATAAAGGCCAATCAAAGGAGTGCATGAAAAAGGAAGCGGAACTCCAATCTCATATTGAATATTGTTGCAGGCAAGAGGAAACTCTCTGGAAGAAAAAATCAATATTTTTTTGGCTAAAAGAAGGGGAACACAACACTTCCTTCTTACATTGTTCCATCATTTAGCACAAAATGCACAATTGAATACCCTCCCTTAGAAAATTGGATGGAATAATATTAGAGAAACACCAGGAAATCGAGCAGGAACTCGTCTCCTTATATCGTGACATGTTAATTGAAGTCAATCCAGATAGAGATGAAGCAATAAATCATGTGGCTAGCCACATCCCCTGCCTAATAATGCATGATCAAAATGAGACCTTGATGTGTCCAATAACTCTGCAGGAAGTGTAAACTATTGTCTCCCAAATGGAAGAATGGAAATCCCTAGGGCCAGATGGATTCACAATCAATTTCTTCCATCATTGTTGGTATCTTCCCAAGCTTGAAATCTAGGAAATGGTCAAGGAATCTCGAAGGAAACAATGGGTGATTTTGGCTCTCAATTCCACTTTCCTCACCCTAATCCCTAAGGAGGTGAATCTGGCCACGCCAAGTAAGTATATACATATCCTCCTTTGTAATGTGACTTATAAATTATCTCTAAAGTCATTGCAAACTGCCTCAAGCCTCTCCTTCCTATGTTCATCTCTATGGAATAGACAGGCTACGTAGAAGGAAGAAAAATATTGGATGGAATCATTTTAGCTCATGAAGTTTTCCATTCGTTAAAAATTACCAAGAAACTTGGAATGCTTCTCAAACTAGACCTCTCCAAGGCTTTCGATAAAATCAGCTGGGAATTCATTGAAAATTTCCTACTAGCCTTCGACTTTAGCCTCACCTAGACTCGTCAGATCTTATCTTTAATATCCTCCACTTTTTTCCATATTGGTCAATGGTTCTCCATCAGCCACCTTCTCCCCTTCTAGAGGAATTCATCAAGGGGACCCCCTATCCCCTTTCCTTTTCATCCTCATGGCCCAAGGATTAGTTAGGATGATAAAAAGTGCTCGCTCCAATTGTATCCTTAAAGTCTTATCCATACACAATATCCCCCCATGTCTCACCAAAAATTCATAGATGATAATCTTCTCATGGGACACCCCTCTATCCAAGAGCCTCATGCCTTTCACCGAATTCTGACTGTTTTTTCTGTAGCCTCCAGAACCTCCATAAACCTGGAAAAATATCATATATATTTCTTCAACATGCCTATCATCTCTTAGAGGAACATCGCTAGAATCCTAGGCTTTTCCATTTCCTCCCTCCCTACCAAATACCTTGTTTCTCCCTTAAATGACTCAGCTATAAAACAATCATCTTGGAGATAACTTCTTGACAAAGTTGAGCAAAATATCACTTCCTAGACTTTCAAATCCATTAATATTGTGGGGCGTCTAATTCTCATCAAAGTCATTATGCAATATATGCCTCCCTATCTCTTCTCTATTTTAGCTTCCCCTAAATGGGTTCTTAAAGCCATAAGATCCCTCCAACGAACCTTTCTCTGGGGTGAAGAAAAAAATCACTTCAAATAGTCTCTATTCAAATGGGACAATGTATGTCTTCCAAATTCCATTGGAGGCCTCAACCTTCATGATAAAGATAAAATTAATGAGACCCTCAGTGCCAAAACCTAGTGTAATTAGATCTCCAAAAACTCCAATCTATGGGCCCAACTGTGGAACAACAAAAATGCTCTGAATTAGAAATTGCAGGATATCATATGCTACAATCTAGAGGTGCAAGGATCCCTTATCTAGAATGTTTTGAACCTTCAAAGAGATTTAGTATAGAAATGTAGTTTCTGGGAAATTTGCAATGGAGCCTCAACACATTTATGGACTGATTCATGGAAGAAACTACCCATTTTATTCTTCCTTTCCCATTTTCCTTGTCTTTAGGCCTTCATTCAGAACTTGGATCACCAATCAATCAATGATTTTTGGTCAATGGATATTCATCTAGACTTTCTCACCTGGAAAACACCAAGAGACTGGAAACTAGATTGTCAAGGCGAATCCGCAGAAGATGTGTGGGAGGAACTCTAAAAGCGTAGAATCTGTAATTTGCAAGGGCCATATATATTAATATGGGGATACAATCCAAAAGGAACTTTTTTCGGTCAAGGAGGCTTACCACTTATCCATTCATGCCCCAGCCAATCTGTGGCATCCCATCTGGGAAAAAATCTAGGACATGATATCCTGGCCAAAATTCAACACCTTCCTTTGCTTCATCAAACACAGACGCATCCTCACCTAGGATAACATTATCAAACATGGCTTCTCTGGACCCTCTTGTTGTGTTCTCTACCATAATCAATTGGATATGATTGATCATATCCTCGATTCCTTCCCTTTTTCGAATTTGTTCCGGGAAAGAATTGCAATCTTATGCAGGAGAACCAATTGAGTTCACAGTGATGTTGTGCAGACTATCAAAATCTTGGAGGAGTCTCCCTTCCAAAACTCCCTCCTTAACCTCTTACGGAAGTTGGTTCCAAGCTTCATAGTGTGGGAAATTTGGAAGGAGATAAACCAAATAATATTTGAGTATTTCTACAACTCAAAGAATTTGGTCTATACCACCTTCAGAAATCACATCCTTGAGACCTTACTTCTCCAACCATGTTTAGAGAAATATATTCATGCTAATCAAACAGAGACAATAATATTGAAGAATTGGAATATATTTCCTCCTTCTCAGTGGGCACCTTCCAACCTAAGGTGACCCTTTCCTGCTAGTCCTGAAGTCTGGAGCTTCCCATCGATGGGCTTCTTTAAAATCAATTTTGATGGGGCCTCAAAGGGAAATCCTGGGCATGCAGGTTATGGAGGGATCTTCAGGAATAGATCTAAAGTAATATCTCGAATATTTTTTGGAGCCATGGGCCTAGATAGTAACAACTTTGTTGAACTAGAATCCCTCATATATGGAATCCAAATTGAAAACAAATGGAATCTCTTCCCTCTCATTGTAGAAGGAGACTCACAAATAATCATCTCTCTGGTTATTTGTACTCAAAATGGCTCTCAAGTAACCAATATCTCACCAAGTTGGAGACATGACTATGGCTTACATCAATTGTTGAATATTCTACCTCACTCAGGAGAAATCACCTTACAACATGTCAATAGGGAATCCAATCCCATTTTTGATAGGCTCACAAACAAAGGGGTATCTGGAAACTACCCCTTTTATTACTTGAACTTTGACTATTTTCTCCTCAACAATCTTAGGAAGGATTGTGCACATCTTACCTCTAAATATTTCATTGACCCAAATGCGGGTGCCACACATCCCATCAACCCACATGATGAAACCGCACTGGAGGAGCCAGATAGACTCCACGTTGAGTCCCCACATGTCCCCTCTCATGCGCATTAAAACATGGACGTTCTCGAGGCCTTGACCATTTAATTCCCTAGCCTTTTGACCTCAGCTCCGAGTTTTCTATGGTACACCTGCAATTATGTCAATTTCTTGGATTTATAGACTCTAGATCTGGAGGGAAGGAAACATTCCCATCTCAGATACTTCTAGAAAATCGGTGGTCTAGAGTGGTCTTATTTAAGAATTAGTTGATTTCATTTGGACTCCTAGGAGGTGAGATATTTGGGCATATATCATGTTTTTCTTAGTTTTACTCACTCTACATTCTTAGTTTCGGTCCCAGAGGTGGGGAAACCTGACCTGGTGTTGAGTAGAAGCATTCATAGGAATAACGTCATCTGTGAGCCTTTAGCTTGCAATATGCCTCGATGACTAAGAGCCACTCCAAAGCGAGGGACAGGCGGTAGAGGAAACACTGGAATGTAGAGGTATTTGCAGTCCAAGGGGGAAGGTTATGCATACTCTATCCCCAACCACATTTGAATCAAGCTATAGGATTGGAAAGCAAAGGTGGTGGATCAACACCATGCAATCCAACAGGTTGGTGAGCGCAGAAAGCACTACTAGTCTGTAAAGAACTTGTTGGCCCGAGTCCTCATGCACACTTCTGACATCATGACAAAGAGTGATTCCACTCCATCATCCTCACTATTCATTGGCTCTACTTCCTATGACCCTCTTCCAGAAGCTACGGATCCTCCTAGTTAGCAAAGAATGGAAGATCTCTCTACTCAAGGAAAGGTGCAGGAAGTGGCAGGCATTGGGAACATTATCTAGCCTCTGATGAAGCACATCTGACACAAATACCAGGTCTATTCCTCTCCACCACTCAAGATTCTTGGCCACCCTCCCAAGGAAAGTTGGAATAGCTCATCAAGTGGAGGAGCTTATGGTTGTCCGGTAATTAAAGAGCACCCTAATGAAACAGTTTTCAACTTTCCCTAGAATTAGCTCTGGTTTTTATGTCTTATGCTTCTCCTGTGTTTTTATTTTATTTTACTGAGTTCTTGAGTTAGACAACTCAACTCATGTTTTTTTTATACTATTTTCTTGGTTTCCCTTGCATGGGTAGGGTTTTTGATAGAACATTACATGTTTGGTTTCCCTTGTATGGGTAGGTTTTTTCTTTGAGTTTACAGTTTTAACTTTTGTTGGTCAAGAATGGGGGCTCTCTACTCACAGGCCACTCTGAATTTTCATCTTTCCCATATATGTAATCTTTTGAATATTAATGAATTTTAGTGCTCTGGAATTTACAATAATAATAATAATAATAATAATAATTAAATTAAAAGCGTTAAATAAAAATTAAAAAAAAAAACAACAATATTTTTTTTTTAAATGCACAAAGTTTAATCTAAATAACAAAATTTAAAAAAAAATGGAAATTGGATGGCACTTTAACCTAAATTAAAAATAAAAATAAAAAATGGAAATTGGGTGGGGAGAGGGTGATGTACAGCATCGTTCCCCTCCCCCATTTCTTTGAATTGCATTTAACAGCAATAGGAGAGGGCAGTGATGTCAGGCATCACCCCCTCCCCACCCATGTTCCCATACAGGCACAAGCATGGCTATATGGGCGTGTGGGTGGGGAGAGTGAGATGACCAACATCGCCCCCTCTCCCATTGTTGTGGATTGTAACTTCGGAGGCAGGAGGCATGATTCAGGCATGTTGCCCTCCCCATTGTTGTGGTTGCAAATTTTAAATCCGGAAATCGTGGAGGAGGGGAGTGATAGCATGCTTATGCCCTTACACACCCATACAACTCTGGGCATGGTTGTATGGGCATGAGTCTTGACGAGGAGGGATATGTTAGGAATAAGCCTCCCCACCTACACACCCATGTGGCCGTGGGCATGGAATGCTTGTGGGTGTGTGGATGAGATGGGAGTGATGTTAGGAATTTCCCATCGGGCCCAATTTCCATTTTTCTTTAATTTTTTTGTTGGGTTAGAGTCATCCAATTTCAATTTTTTTGTGTTAGTGGAATTAACAACTATTAGGACGTCTTTCATCATGACAGCTGGGATGGAGTGTTCACAAGTGACTATAACCTCCATCCATGCCCAGCCTGACCCCTCATGGCAACACAAGGTAATTCAAGCTTGACAGGAGTGACTTCAAATATGTGGGGATTACTTAGTAAGTACTCATCACCAGTCGTTCTACTACTGAGGGACTATTTTATTATTTAGACTAAACTTTGTGTGATTTTTAATTTTTTAATTTTATTTACTTATTTTATTGTTGTTTTGTTTTTTAATTTTTCTTTAACATTTTTTAATTCTTGTTATTTTATTTTTTTAATAGTTAGTAAGTTTAATAGATTTTTTTTAATATGCATGAAATTTTAATTTTTTTAATTAAAAAAAAAAAAAAAAAAGTTTTTTAATTTAATTTTTTGTTAGTTTTATATTTTAGGTTATTTTAATTTTTTGAAAAACAGAATTGTTTTCTTTGTTTTTTGCCATTTATCATTTTAAAATTATTTTAATTTGTTTTCAAATAGATTTTACTCTTTTTGTAGTATTTTTGATTAAAATTTTATTTATTTACATTTTTTTCAACAATTTCGTTTCTTTATTTTGAAATTGTCTTTATTTCCTTATTTAAAAATTAATTTGTTCAAGGTGTTTTTTTTTCAATTGTTTTATTTATTTTTTTCTTTGTTCTTTTTTTTTTTTTTTTTTTTTTTTTTTTTTTTTTTTTTTTTTTTTTTTCAATTTAAATATTTTCTTAAAGTAATTATTAAAAAAAACAAACTTAATCAGTAAATAGATTATCAAGTAATAACACTTTTATATTTAAGAGTAATTTTAGTGTTTTATTTATGGTGGTGTCACTAGTGAAGGTTATGGTTTCAATTAGGTCATATTTTTATATCTAAAAGAAAGGAATTGGTCTACCAAATAACATCTTTTTGATTTGAGGAGTCAATTTTAGGGGTTATGTCTGTGATGTCAAAGATTCATATTTCAAACAAGTCGCAATTTTTTCGATTCAAGGGTTAATTTCAGGATTTTTTCTTCAATGTCAAGGTCATGATTTCAAACAAGTCACAATTTTAACCACTTCCAGATTGCTCATAGAGTGGCACCATACTAAAAGCTGGAAGTAAAAAGAAATTTGTTTTTTTTTTCTTTAAAGAAAAATAAATTGTTTAGGGGTGTGTTTTTTTTCAATTTAAATATTTTCTTAAAGTAAATTATTAAAAAAAACAAACTTAATCAGTAAATAGATTATCAAGTAATAACACTTTTATATTTAGGAGTCGATTTTCAGTGTTTTATTTATGGTGGTGTCACTAGTGAAGGTTATGGTTTCAATTAGGTCATAGATTTTACTCTAAAAGAAAAAGGTGGTGCTACAAATAACATCACTTTTCGATTTGAGGGTCAATTTTAGGGTTATGTCTGCAATGTCAAGGTTACGATTTCAAACAAGTCGCAATTTTTTCGATTCAAGGGTTAATTTCAGGATTTTTTCTTCAATGTCAAGGTCATGATTTCAAACAAGTCACAATTTTAACCACTTCCAAAAAAAGGGTGCTACCGGTAGCACCACTTTTTAAAACAAGAGTAAAAATAGTCACTCTAAAAAATGAGAATGCTAGAGATTTCTCGTTAAGTTGGTAACTTTGTTGGGGAGGAACCGATAGGTAGAATGATAGTTTGATGGACTTGTTATAAAGCCCAAAAATAAAGAATAGATTGACATCTTATCGATCCATGCAATATTCCCTTCATATGTCTGACCTATGTCGTGTTTTAGTCTTCATCCTATCCTCCATGTGTATACTCTGATTCGAAACCATCATGTCACTTGTCGGTTAGTGGTTTATTTCAGGGGGGGTCTCCCGGTGGTTTTGAAATACCATTGAGGGGGCCTTGAATGAACATGAAAATTCCACGTTGTC
>SNQJ01S0043773.1:17322-40105 GCA_010110895.2 Picea sitchensis
ACCCCATAAAAGCCCCATTGTGCAGAAGATTGATTTAAGGTGGGCAAACTCCCTTACAATTCAATGGTTCTATGCAATGCTTATAAGATCCTATCGTTTCAAGTCCTCAACGATCACTAATTCAAGAATAAAGAATAAGGAGACGATACTACAAGCCAGAGCAAGAGATAAGTCTTCCATAAGTATGCTTTGAGGACAAAACATTTTTAAGGGGAAGGCAATGTTATGAACATAATATATAATAATAAATATAAATACATTATAATAGTTAATGAATAATTAATGAATAGACACCTTCCCAATGAAAGGTCATGTCTCTTCATATAAGGGCACCCATGTGTGGGTATATAAGGCTCTCATTCTTATTGTATCTAATCATTTCATATTTATATGCATTATTTAATATATTATCCTTTATGAATTATAACCTGTTGTCTTACCTACATTGAGTATTTACCTGGTAAACCGGCTTGATTCACCACAAATAATAATAATAGTGTTAGTTTATTAATAAATACTAATTAATAATCAAGTAGTATTATCATAATAGTATTATTATTAAAGTACGTAATAATAGATTTAATAATAATGTTAGGTTAATAATTACACATTAATAATATAGTATTATTATTATAGTATAGTATTAATAATAACCTTAATAATTACACATTAATAATATAGTATTATTATTATAGTATAGTATTAATAATAACCTTAATAGGATAGTACTATGAATTAATAGCCTTAATAGTTATTAGGTTGTGTATAATCATAATAGTGTTAGGTTCTTAATAAATACTAAATACTAATTAATAATAGAGAGTAAAGTACTATATAGTAGTAGAATGGTGTTATTAAAAAATTGTAATAGTATTATTAATAGTCTTAATATAATAGTACTATAAAATATTTATTATAGTATTATTAGGATACGTATAATAATAAAGTTAAGTTAGGTTAATAATTACACATTAATAATAGAGTATTATTATAATAGTATAGTACTATTATAAAAAGTTTTAATAGTATTATTAATAGTGATAATAGTATAAAGAATATTATTACTACAAACTTATTATTAATACTACGAGACTATAGGGATAATAGTATAGAAAGTAATATTTATAGTATAAAAATAATAGTTAACTAAAGGAACAAATAAAAAGAAGAAATTTAAAAGTAACTACAAAGTGCTAAAAAGAGAAAAGGGGGAGAGGGTTTACCAAACTTATATGTTTCTTCTATTGTGGATCAACGGAATTCAGTTCTCATTGATCTTTAATCTTCTATCTCTATTAAGGTTGTTGAGGTGTTTGATGATTTCGATGGTTTCTCTGATTCTTCGTTTGAAATAGTGATTTTTTTGGCTAGAATTTTGGTGTTTTCGAGGCACATATGATGTTTGGTGTTATTGGAATGCTCTGTTAATGTTGATGTTTGTATCCTTTGGTTCCTTATATCATCTCTATGTTCTTTAATTCTAACTTGGAAGGATCATCCTATTTCCCCAATGTAGCATTTTCTGCATGAATATTCCACCTTATAGACACCTTTACACTAGTGATGGTCGATTGTGTCTTTCACTGATATCATCTTCTTTATACAAAATTTTGGTGTTTTCGAGGCACATATGATACTTGGTGCTATTGAAATGCTCTGCTAATGTTGATGTTTGTATTCTTTGGTTCCTTATATCAGCTATGTGCTCTTTAATCCTAACTTGGAAGGATCGACCTATTTCCCCAATGTAGCATTTTCCGCATGAGCATTCCACCTTATAGACACCTTTACACTAGCGATGGTCGATTTTTTCTTTCAATGATCTCATCTTCTTTGGCCATAATTTTGGTGTTTTCGAGGCACATATAATGCTTGGTGTTGTTGGAATGCTCTATTAATGCTTATGTTTGTATCCTTTGGATCCTTATATCATCTCCATGCTCTTTAATCCTAACTTGAAAGGATCGTCTTGTTTCCCCAATGTAACATTTTCCGCATGAGTGTTCCACCTTATAGACACCTTTACACTGGTGATGGTTGATTTGTCTTTCACTGATCTCATCTTCTTTGGCCAAAATTTTAGTGTTTTTAAGGCACATATGATGCTTGGTGTTATTCGAATGCTCTGCTAATGTTAATGTCTATATCTTTTGGTTCCTTACATAAGCTCCACGATCTTTAATCCTAACTTGGAAGGATCGTCATGTTTCCCCAATGTAGCATTTTCCACATGAGCATTCTAGCTTATAGAAACCTTTACAATGGTGATGGTTGATTTTGTCTTTCACTGATCTCATCTTCTTTGGGCATAATTTTGGTGTTTTCGAGGCACATATGATGCTTGGTGTTATTGGAATGCTCTGCTAATGTTGATGTTTGTATCCTTTGGTTCCTTATATAAGCTCCATGCTCTTTAATCCTAACTTAGAAGGATCGTCATGTTTCCCCAATGTAGCATTTTTTGCATGAGCATTTCACCTTATAGACACCATTACACTAGCGATGGTCTCTTTTGTCTTTCATTGATCTCATCTTCTTTGGACAGAATTTTGGTGTTTTTGAGGCACATATGATGCTTGGTGTTATTTGAATGCTATACTAATGTTGATGTCCATATCCTTTGGTTCCTTATATCAGGTCCATGCTCTTTAATCCTAACTTGGAAGGATCATCATGTTTCCCCAATGTAGCATTTTCTGCATGAGCATTCCACCTTATAGACACCTTTACACTAGCGATGGTAGATTTTGTCTTTCATTGATCTAATTTTGGTGTTTTCGAGGCACATATGATGCTTGGTTTTATTGGAATGTTTTGCTTATGTTGATGTTTGTATAATTTGGTTCCTTATATAAGCTCCATGCTCTTTAATCCTAACTTGGAAGGATCATCTTGTTTCCCCAAAGTAGCATTTTCCACATGAGCATTCCACCTCATAGACACCTTTACATTGGTGATGGTCGATTTGTCTTTCACTGATCTCATCTTCTTTAGCCAATTTTTTGGTGTTTTCGAGGCACATATGATGCTTGGTGTTATTAGAATGCTATGTTAATGTTGATGTTTATATCCTTTGGTTCCTTATATCAGCTCCATGCCCTTTAATCCTAACTTGGAAGGATCATCCTGTTTCCCCAATGTAGCATTTTCCGCATGAGCATTCCACCTTATAGACACATTTACACTAGTGATGGTCGATTTTGTCTTTCGCTGATCTCATCTTCTTTGGCCAAAATTTTGGTGTTTTCGAGGCACATATGATGCTTGGTGTTATTGGAATGCTCTGCTAATGCTAATGTTCATATCCTTTGGTTCCTTATATCAGCTCCATGCCCTTTAATCCTAACTTGGAAGGATTGTCCTGTTTCCCCAATGTAGCATTTTCCGCATGAGCATTCCATCTTATAGACACCTTTACACTGGCGATGGTCAATTTTGTCTTTCACTGATCTCATCTTCTTTGGACAGAATTTTGGTGTTTTTGAGGCACATATGATGCTTGGTGTTATTGGAATGCTCTGCTAATGTTGATATTTGTATCCTTTGATTCCTTATATAAGCTCCATGCTCTTTAATCCTAACTTCTTAGTTTCCAATAGGCATTGAGATTTTTTATCCTTTGTGACCTTACCTCCTTTACTATTAGAGAATTGCTTGGTTTAGGTCTAGCATTGAAGCATGTAATTGTTTCTTAAACCACCATGATCAAACTTATATATTTTGTTATAGGGGCTCGTAGAGCTAGAGGTGAAGGTCTACATTTGAGAAATCCTTAATCTAGTGGTCTAGTTGACACCAAAAGGAAATATTCAAGAGCATGATGCATTGGGCACATTGGTAAAATTTCTTAATCCCCACCTGAAATTCACACTCTTTGAGAACTTGAGATAGGTGACCTAAACATAAATGCACCCATTCAACCTAGTTTTAAGCATGCATAATAGTTTGTCACAAACAAATTTGCTAGTGTTGGATGCACCACTCCAATATAGACCAAAATTGCAACATTAAACCCATGAATTTAACCTATGCAAGATAATGCACCTTTCTTGATTTAGCAACTAAGAAATCCTAGTCCACCAAGATAACGCCACAAGGGTGATTTTGCAAACCAAAATTTGCTACTAATTACATCGTTATAGTGTGCCAAATCTTGTAAAAGAGAAGCCTTTAGTTGGGGTTTGGATGGCATGTGCATACCATCCACGTCTTAGATCATGTTCTTGGAAGGAACTCAATCCACAGAATGTCCAAGCAAAGCATATTTATTTATACTTTCATATGCAATGCTATATTCATCAAGACAATTGTAAATTAGATTAGGCCGAAATTTGTTACCTTGTCATATAGCTTTGGTACAAACTTGTGGATTTCTTAGACGTCGTGATGTTCTTCTCTATCTACAAAATTTACTTCGATGATGAATAAAGGGCAGGTCATAAAAGACGTTTTTCCCAACAAGAAAGAAGCTAGTTTCTTGTGGCTCAAGGAAATACACTATGAATGAGGACTAACAATACAGAATTTGGTATAGGATTCAATAACAAAGCATGCAGTATTCCTAACAATCATACCCCTCAAAACCTTTGAATTTATGAATTTACTCTTCCTTTCCCACTATATTCACTAGGTTATTGGACCAATGTTCTCACATCTTAATAGAGTTATTTTCTTCTAATCACCTTCGCATAACTCTATTATTGAACTTGCTAGTTGTAAATCTTCTATGCACTATTAAAAATTTTCACCTTAAGCCATACAATTTCACAACCCAAGAATTTACATTACATCTATTAATTTTCTTTCATAATGCATGTCATTATAATTACACTACTCCATCAACTATAATAAAATCATGGGTAAGCCTTGAAAAGAAAAGAAAAAGAAAATCACTACTACAAAGTGCACTAAAGAGAAATATCAATAAATAGTTTCTTCAATTTTCAATGTCTTGTACTCATAATAGAGAGTTACATAGTGTGATTCAATCCAACACTTGCACCAATGTCCAAAAGTTTTGATGTGAATAAATAAATAAACAACTTCTCCACAACTCACAAACTCCTATGATGACAATATTTTGACTTGTGAATGCCACTTAGGGATTCCATCTCAGTGTTTGTTTTAACCATGCAAGTAAAACTCATAGAATACAATTATTTGTTTGCCATAAAATCAAGGCCTTTGCATCATTATTTAATACAATAAAAAGTTAATCAATATGATTGGAACTATCTTCACCCATTCCTAAATGACCTCAAACTAACTAAACCATCTTCACCCATTCCTAAATGACCTCAAACTAACTAAACCATAAGATTGTGCTGGATAAATATCTAAAAAGATGAAATGGCCATAACACACCATTAAACATTGACTTCTTCAATGCAATATTTCTTACATTAATTTTGAGTTTGCAACTAAATATAAGATTTGGAGTTGGTGTTCAAGCTTGCCCTTTAACAATTTATTATTAATATAGAGCAATAAAAAAGTTTACACATTCCAAAATTCTTGACAAAATATATTTATAACATACTTTATCAATCAATTTATTCCCTCCCGTCTATACTTTTTTCTTTTACATGTGACTACTTGCCTCATTCTCAATCCCATAAACAAGAATGAGATTATTGGTGGAGTGAAACATGCCACATACAAGATTTGAACCCGAGTGGGGAGGATAACAAGTTCTCCTCTCAACCACCTGAACTAGACCTAATTGACTCTAAAATTTCAAGGACATGGGGGTGAGCTTTGATACACTTATGTGTGAATATGTCTCTTTGGGTGCAACCACACACTTGACTACTACACTAAAGGTACCCATGGCTCCAAGAACAGCCCTCACCGAAATTGAACCTTGCCACCGATGAAAAACTCATCTCTCCTCACCAATGGATCCAATGCCTTGGGCAATCCCTCCCATCTATACGTGTATGCATCAATGAGTCTATTTGCTTAGGTTGTTACTCACATGCATCAATCAATCAGCCCCAAATGTTGATGTTATTGGCATGCACCTTGCCAACATGGTTAGTTTCCAAGTTCTTGTCATGATACCTCAATTGGTTATACTAACATCCAAACCAACTAATTCTTGATTAAAAATTGTTATACTTCTATTAAATTAATATTAAGAGATATACTTGATATAAATGAGATCGAAACTAATTAATTTTTAACTTGATATTAGGATAAATATTTAATGATGTATCAAGAAAATAATATTTTACAAATGTTCTCTTTAATTGTTGAGTTTGTGCAAGCACACTATTGAGAAATGAACTTATAACACTCTTCTCTTATATAAATATACTTGTCACCTCCTTTTTAAGTGAGGATTATGTATTTTCCTTTATTAAATCACATTCAACCACTAAATAACATAAAATTTTGCAACCACATTATGACACCAAATTAGTGAAACAAGAAAACACCATATGTGACACATAGAGCTACTTGTTCATGAATGGAGCATAAAGATAGTTGAAAACTGGCTAGAGGGACTGGTAGCATTCATATGTAATCTATAATGTCAATTGTTGTGCTCTATGTGGCAAGTGATGGGAAATTAAAGGTAGTTCATAGGCATATTAACTATATGCCAAATAATACCTCATCATTATGACGAAATAATTAATATTTGAACAGGCAACGCTTAAGGGAAAAAGTCCCCTCTAACAAATACTATATTAAAATAAATTGATATTGAATATAGAATTTAATAATACTACATCTTTATTCTTTTAAACAATGTTTGCCATAGATTTGCAGTGCATCTTTAACAAAATCTAAATAAATCATTTTTCATTTCCAAATGCATTCAATATTATTGAATATCTCCTATATCTAGTGTAAATCCCCATATCTAGTGTAAATCCCCAGTCTCATACAACTATCAAGAGTAATCACGATCTAGCTATGGAACTGAAATGATCATTTCAGGCAGGGCTGTGCCATTTCTCATAGACCAGAAACGCATTTTGTCAGTTGATGAGTGATCCCACCAGCATTGTCGCAAACTCTCATTATTTCCAACTTCCAGTGATAAATATAATATATCTTCGTAGAAATTTCAATATCTTGTAAATTATTTTATCATTATTTCCAACTTCCATTAATTATTTTATCATTATTTCCAACTTCCATTGATAAATATAATATATCTTCGTAGAAATTTCAATATCTTGTAAACTATTTTATGATGATAGTTAAAATTTAATAGCCTTGCATGTGTGTCATACTTTTGGCCCTTGGCTAACCTGAAACCGTATACCCTAGGAACAAAATCCTATCCCCAAAAGCTTAGAACCCCTATTTATTGGTTTGACCATGATTCCTGTTTTCCATTTCTGGTAACATAGATAACAATGTCATCAAGATGCACTCATTTATACAGAAATTTGTAGCCTCTAAACTCAGACATGTCACATCATGTACATCCACATCGCTTGGTTTTGCATTGTCACCAAGTAGACTAACATAATTATTTTGGTAAAGATGGACAAACTTGTCTATGTTGTTCTCTTTTGTGAAGACTACAATATCTGTCTGTGGTATTAGACTAATAAAGCTTTGATCTATCCTTGACCCAAGGACATCCATGGAAAGCAAACGCTGAAAAATGAGAAGCAAAAGACAGGAAAGACAAACAAAAGGAACATAAACAATTAATTTCCAGTTATGAATACAGGTGCTCCCCGCTCCCCATTAATCACAGTTAATTCTCATTTAGTGTTGCAAGCCTAACTATTGCGTATCAGTGAATTGAATCTGTTATAGAGAATTGCCATCCATTTAGCCAATCAACTTATTATAAAAATGACCAGGAAATGGTGAATATTTATTAACCCTAATGATTCCTGGGATTTTTATTATTGTTGTGGACAATAAATTGGCCTAGATTGAAGAACAGAACGAATTAACATGTGGCTTCAAACAAATCGTCTAACTGCAAGATAAATTCTTAATGTGGTTATAAGCAAGAGGAAATAGCCATCATACACAAACTCTCTAAGAGATGGCACACCAGGGTTTTGGGATAATAGGGTATCCGAAACCAAACTCTCTCTTCAGAAAACAATATTGGTTCCCAACATAAATAGAAAAGTTAACACTATTATTAAAGATCTCATAGCTCTTCATGAGCTCTTCAACCTCTAGATATTAACTAGATAAGTATCATGCATAGCTCAGTTAATTTTTCAACAAAACGGGAATATTTGTTCCCTAAAGACATGTGCAGAGGTACAAACATCAAATTATTTCCCACAAGACCTGTACAGAGGTACAAACATGAAAGTATATCATAGAGACAAACACCAGGACTGGTCCTGACTCCTGAGTGACCACAAGAATGATTTTATTTGATGGATGTTCCACAAATTTCAGAATTGCCTCTGTAATCTAATCATGTATATTAAATATATTGTATTCTTGCAATAAATCGATAATTGCAAAAAGAAGTCATCCAAGAATATCGACCAAAAGAAGAAAGAAAACAGGAATCTTTTACTGTCAAAAGCATGTTTCCCACATACACCATGTAAAGAAATTTTGCATGTCATGTACACTATTAGTTTCCCAGAGTACAAAACTGGTGAAATTCTTCAAGACTAGTCAACCGTATGAAACATCCATCTCCCCACTATATCTCTGTAGTTTGAGATCAAATGGAGGCAACCAAAGAACTGCTTGCTTTGTTTCAATTGGATTAGATCGCAGAAGCTCAGGTCACAATGTTAAAGATAATGGTTGCTTCGAAATCTCCATGCTTCGCAAGGTAAAGTCACCATATTCTGGACTACAAACTAGTTATTGTTACTAGCCATTCCTTCAAAGTACCAAGAACAGAAAATTGTAACGGCAAAGCAAGAAAACATCTGTAAAGAGAACATGACATTACATTTAAACTTTTCCTATTTAGACATAAAACATAAATTTAAATGGCTGGATACAGGATCTTTTAAAATGGCTTTGGAGTCATCTTTGACAATTCTGAACTTTCGTTTCCTCAAACTTTCTACCTCATCCTTTGAATTGTGTCCATCTCTAATTTTGTCCATATATCCTGAAATTCATTCAAAGATAAAAGGTTTAGTAATAACATCTTTTAATAACTATGAGAAGGATCAATCATGGACTTCTCCAGGTTTTTGTGAGGAAATTTTTCCTTTGGGCAATCAAAATGATGTGTGTATTGATCCTTTGCAACTCTAGATCATTTGGATTGGAGGGTGCTCAAGTAAGGTCCACTTTCACTGATAAATGCATCCATGGTGAGCACTGGCAGTTTGGGGGAAATTAAAATATTTAAAGAAAAAAAGAAAAAACATTACACGTCATTAGCAATTCAGATCATTCGGACTTATTCCTTACCGTCAGAGGATGGGCATTTCAATGGTGCCATGGAACGGTCACATCAGAATCCTTACCAGGTGCTCCAACTGAATTAACAGTTCATTTTCCTATATAAACTGCATAAAATAATAAATTTAAATATCTAGATATAGGATTTTTAGGATGAGACGTCTTCAACAATTATGAACTTTGATTTTCCTCAAAATTTATACGTCATCTTTCAAAGACTGTCCATCTTTACATTTATCCATATCTCCTGAAATTCACTCAAAGATAAGAAGTTTAGCTAAAAGCTTGTAAATATCAATGAGGGATCAGTCATGGATTTGGACAGCTTTTGTGTGTAATAGTTTTTCCTTTGGACACCAAAAATGATGCAAGGATATATTCTTTGCAACCCGGTATCATCTAGGCTGGAGAGTGTTGAGTTAAGGTCTGCTTGAATTGTATTTGTAATTTTTGCACTTATAATGCTGTCGATAAAAGGCATCTATGGTGAGCAGTTTTGATTAAAAGAACAGACTATGTATCATCATCCATTCAGATCATTTGGGATTGATTCCCTACCATCAGAAGATGGACATTAGGATGGTGCCAACTGCCAAGGGATGGTCATAGCATTCCTTATCAGGGGCTCAATCTGATTAATCAGTATATATTCTTCCACTGCACTATGGTTTAGGACTTCAGCTTTTGGATTCATAGTTAGAAGCCAAACACGACTATCTTTAATGCAAGTGATTATTGTACAATAAAGGTTTGACAAAAATCAGGCTCCTGCATTTGGCTTTGAACACATTTGTTTAATGAAGAATCTACACTGCTGACACTGCGACTAGAAATATTGTCAAGATTCAGTCTCTGGTATGTAACTCTGTACAGCCATCTGCATAAATGATTTGGCAAAAAAAGTTACCTAAGTTCTTAAAGTTGGCTCTGGACAAATTTCCCCATATTACCTTTTGGATACACATTTTGAAGCACTGGTAACATTCCCACATATCAGGTTCTCATATATAAGGCTAGACTAATGAGCTAGATCTCTAATGATTGCAATTGTCAATAATCAAGCTCTAAACTTGTACTAACCCATAGTTCAAAAAGATTTCATCCTTATCGTAACCATACCATGATGTACCCATGCAACATGGATATAAACCCTTACTACAGGAAACTTGTGTAACTGTAGCTAGAGTGTGTTTTTGATGAATCTCTCACTGTACATGTGCTTGGCCTATGTAACTCTTGCTGCATTATTTTTTTGTACTTTCTTCTTGGCACCCAGAAATTTTTCTTGTGTGAACATTATGAATGAAAAACACCCTCACTCTTCTTATTTAACACAACAATTTAACTAAAGTCCTCATGAATGAGATTCAAATATTGTCCACCTTGACAGGATCTTTGATAGACATTGATTGGAAATTCCAACTATCAGCTTGCTGGAAATACAAAAATGACTTGTTTCCTCCTTTCAGAGTTCTTGAATTGGAATTTGATTTGCACTGTGATCTGAAATTTAGTGCTAAAGGCTTCGTTTTAAACCACTAATTCAGATTCTATTAACAAGCTTCGCAATTTCCTGCAATTGCGTTTAAAATTGGCTTAATTCACTAAAGATCAGCATTTAAAGACTGAAATTTAAAACAGAACTGGAAAAACACAGGCAATACTCAACAAATTGATAATGGAGTTCACCCATATGGGTTACGTCTCTGGGTCCACTTCAAATGACGATCTGATCCATTAAAAATGATGCAAGTACAGGATTACAGCTCTTTACATCACAGAGTGGCCTTCAATCTGCAAAAAATCACTTTCTGATGTTCTCTAGGAAGATAACAATAGCTTCTTCCTGCAATGAAACGAACTCAGGCTTGCTTATTCTCCCAATGAAGGGGCTTCTTCTCTCCTTTCCCAAGTACAAGATTCTCTCCTTTATATTTTTTCCCAAGTGCATGGTGTAATGGCTAAGGTGTGATCAGTAAGGCCAACAGGATACCCAAGGCACAGACATGAGCACCAAGGAAGGAGCAAAGACCATCCTGGAGGGGATGCAAAAGAGTGTTACAGCATGTTCAAAGAAAATTCGATGAAATCACTCGCCAATCTCTTATGATACAGATCAAGGACCTATCGGAGTAGATGCACCATCAGGTGGTCAGGGTACCACGGGCTTGGATCTCTCTCTTCCAGCATTTGTCCAACGTCGTTGTATGTTACCACGAGGCCCATGCAAGGGAAGGGCCCTCATCTTAGGAATATTAAATATGTATTACCAGTCGTCTATATATGTATATCAGGGGCTAGAAGCCCGCTTTTGTAAATATAGTCCACATATTTTACTTGATGGATATTGAAATAATATATACAAATTGATTTGGATTTTACTTAAATTGATGTTATTGTACAATGACATGTTTTTATATACATGTATGCCTCGTATTTATGAATGAAACAAATGTAAATCTAACACATAATTAGCTAACGCGTCAGTTACGATATTATGACTCCTAGGAACGTGCATATAAGTATTGAAATAAAAAGAACACTCTAGAAGACGTACCCGTAGGAATCGTCGAAGAAGAGTAGGGTCACATACACGATACTCTCCATTAATTGAGACACTGCTAGTTGAGAATCTAGGTGAACTTATAAATATTGAATGCCACGTGAGATAGCATCCACAAGGAGTTCGAACACAACACTATATTCGGCCACATTATCAGTTGTAGGCCCAAGATAAGCACCTCTCGAAGTTACCAACTGGACCAAGCATGAATAAATCACCCAAGCAGCGGAAGCAAGATTTTGAGTGTGAAAACTAGCACCATCCACAAATCCTATAAAGACCATCAATTTTGTTGACATCTACCAACCACGCAGAAGCACGATAAGAAAAAAATGACGAAAATAAAAGTCAACTAATCCTATATACTATTCATATACAACAATTACAAAGGATAGACGCCTAAGAAAAATTGCTCCAGCATATTATCTCTTGAGGTAGAGCCCATTTATGGACTCCCTTAGCATGTTTCACAATTAGAGGCCCCTATATAGCTGCGGAGTATTCTCTGAGAGAATGAAACAAGACCTTAAACTTGAATCTGGGGCCCCGGTGCACTCCACGGGGTTTCTTGAATGCAGGATCAAGCGGATAAAAGCCCCTTAGATATGTCTAGGGCCCTGGACATGGTCCAGGTACTTATCTGAGGGCACATAGGGTTTTCAGTGCAGGGACCAAGAAGTAGTTAAAGTCCCCTAATTTGTCTGGGAATTTTGAACAGTCCGAGGGAGTACTTATGCAGGGCATGGGTGTGATCTGGGACCAAAGTTGAAGCCCTATAGATAATGCAGGGCCCACGGAACTTAGTCGGGGGTACCCATCTGAGGGCATGGGTTTCTTAATGCAGGACCAAATGATTGGAAACCCCTAAATATGTCTAGAGGCTTTGGTGGGTCAGGAATTGCCCATGCCTGGGGCATGGGAGTGTTTGTCTGGGACCAAGCATTTGAATCCCCTAGATATGTCTAGGACTTCTAGGCCCAGGTCCGGGGTACCCATTACTTTGGGGCATTGGGTTTCTTGGTGGGACCAAGATAGTAAAGACCCTAGATATATCTAGGGCCCACAGGCTGGGTCAGGGGTGCTCATAACTGAGGGCATGGGTTGATCCTTGGTCTCGACCTTGGTGTATAAGACCTCAGGGAAGAGTCACGGGGCTACTTGATTCTAAATCAAGTACTTGATGAATTTTATGACCTTCCTTGAAGAAGGACATAACCACAAGAGGATGAGTCCCATATCACCAGTGATGATAAAGTAATAGGTTCACCAAAGCATGTGATGATATGAAGGAATTAGATGCGCGCCACCTTTACCGGAAATCCTCCTTTACTCTTGTTTGATTGGTTTGGGGGTTTGTTGTTTTATTAAAGGGTAGTAATGTTTAAGTTAATATTAGTGTCACATGTTTTAAATTCCAAATTTAAACATGTGACTGGCTCAACAATTAGCCCTAACCTACCCTAAACCTATATAATAAACCCTCACCTCTCACTTTTCACTCACCTATCATCTCTCTTAAGAGCTAGCGCTGATCCTCCTTTGCTGTGGTCTGCGGCCTATTTGTATTTTCTGTGGAGCTGCCCTTTTGTGTTTGCTGAGATTAACCTTCCAGCCTGCCGCCTTTTCTGCTGTGGATAATTCTAGCTGTCGTGGATGTTTTTCAGCTACCGCATGTCTTCCAGCCTGCTGCCCCTTTCCTTTGTGGCTGTGGCTAGGTGCGGCCCTTCATGTGCTGGCTGTAGGTATAGGTGCGACCCTCCTTGTGCTAACAGCAAATTTTATGTACAGCCCCTCTTGGCTGCTGTGGCTGCGGCCTCCTCCAAGTGTAACAGTCTCCTCCTATGTAGATGTGGCATCCTCCAAGTGTAGCCGCTTAATTTGTGTTTGATGTAGGGACAGCCACAGTTTCCTTTTGTGTTTACTACAGGTGCAGCCTCCCTTGTTTCTGCTTGTTAGGGTATTATGTTCCAGGGTGTGAACAGTGTGTGGCACCCTTAGCCATTCGTTGAACCCTTGAGGTTTTGACTCTGCTGTAAAGCAGATCCTAAGGTTTTAACACTCTTCTCTATGTGTGGAGGGCTATCTAGCCTGTGGCCCTCTTGCTGAGGTAATTTCTGTGGGTGCCATTTTGCTGTAACACCTAACAGCTCAATACTGAGATAAGGGTTTATACACTGTTCAGTTTCTGATCTAAGGTCTCTTGTGTAAGGAGCTTTACTGTGTGAGGAGTTTGGGCATTTTATTTACCTCCTGTTGGGATTGTGTTTTCTCCCTGTGTATGTAGGCTTGGTGGCAAGAAATGTTCCTTCATTCTTTGGTATAGAGATTCACTAGATCTATGGACTGAACCTTTGGCCGAAACATCTCAGAAGCTGGATCTACCACCTACCAATGGTTGCAGTACTATCTTCAAAGATGTAAGTTAAGATTGTACCAAGAAAAGAATGTATCTCACTTATCCCCTTCAGATCTAGTTGTTCTGCTGGGACTGGCATGTAAACTAGTATGCAGTGTGTAGATCTAAAAGTGAAATGATTAGACAAAATTATTGGAATGCAATCTGTGTTTTAGTGACATAGATCTATTACGATGTTCAGATCTGCTCACTGCTACTTTAGATCTGGGTTTACCTTTATATTTGATCAGAGTGTATAAGCTTTTATTGCTGTCCTTCACTGCTCTCATGCTATATGTTATATTTGAGTTGAATCTAGTTGTTTTGACCATTTCAAATTGAAAAGAGATTGCTGTTCTACCGGGAATTACAGGACTGTGTAAACTAGTATGCATTGTGTAGATCTAAAAGTGAAATGATTAGACAGAATTGTTAGGTCTGAAATCTGTGTTTAGTGACATAGATCTATTACGATGTTCAGATCTGCTCACTGCTACTTTAGATCTGGGTTTACCTTTATATTTGATCAGAGTGTATAAGCTTTTATTGCTGTCCTTCACTGCTCTCATGCTATATGTTATATTTGAGTTACAGATCTAGTTGTTTTGACCATTCAAATTGAAAAGAGATTGCTGTTCTGCAAAATTACCCTAAAACTAACATTTCCCTCGTAGTCTTCCAACTCATAAGCCTCTTTATTCAAGACATGCCTCACAATGTAAGGACTGTGCCACATTGTATTAAAATTTCCTACCCCCAAACCCCAGAGTGTCTTTGTCTTGGTCATAGACCAAAACAAGATCCCCTTCGGAAAAGATACAAGGGAGAACAGACTTGTCATACCGAACTTTGGCATGCTTTTTATGTGCTTCATTCTCTGTGGTTGCATCTCGACAATGCTCATCAAGATGCTCCAGGTGAATAAGACGTTCCTCTAAATCAAAAGTGTCAAGAAGGAGCTCAACGACTATCTTCAATGAGGGAATTTCAAACTCAATAGGAAGAACTGCCTCAGCCCTGTGAATGAGTTGAAAAGGAGAGAATCACATGGGAGTCTTCATCAAAGTTTGATACGTGCATAACATCGGATAAAGAATCAAGTGCCAATTTGACTTACTAACATTGACAGTTGATTGGAGGATGATCTTGAGAGACTTATTAATGGCCTCCATTTGACCATTCGCTTGCGATAGTAAGGAGACGAATGATCATGTTTGAAACCCAACTTTATGGCCAATTCCGACATCATTTTGTTATGAAAGTGACTGCCATGGTCAATGGCAATCTCTCTCAGGACACCAAACCTAGCGATGACCTAGTTGAATATGAAAAGCATTGTTTTCTCACCATCATTGGAAAATGTAGGCATGGCTTCTTCCCACTTCATGAAGTAGTTAATGGCCACGATGATATATTTATGCCCCCTATCCAAGGCTGGGTGACATGTAAAATCCATCCCCCACTTACTGAAAGGGCAACGGTGATGACAAGAAACAATGGAGTTGGGTGCACATGCATTTTTCTAGTAAAAAATTGACAGGGATGACACTTTTTTACCACCTAAATATAATCTTTAAATATCGTGGGCCAAAATTATCTAGTGCACATGATTTTTTGGGTTTTAAGTTTTCGCCAACCCAAAAAAATGATCGCCACAAGATCCACTATGACAGTAATTTAGCAGTCTCTACTTCTTTGTGGGTTAAACAATGACAAAGAATTGAATCCACTGGTCGATGATACAAAGTGTCATCGATGATAAGGTAATTCTTAGCCAGGTGGTGAATACATCGCCACTCGTCCTGCGAGCAGTTTGGAGAAAACTTCAAAGTATGGAGATACAAAAGTATATCCCCATACCAAGGGTCACTAGAAGAAATAAGAAAAATATGTTCATCAAGAAATGAGTCTGTACAACAGCATCCTTATCTTCTTGGAATTACTCTGTTTACCAGATTTGTTTGGTTACAAAGAAATTTAATTTCTGATAATATTGTTGTATGGTGATTCTGGTGGTTTTAAAGAAGACCAAGAGAGTAAATTAACTCAAAACTTTCCTAGCTGATTCCAGAGTTACTTCTAAACCAAGGCACAAAATCTACATAAAAAGTTCAGAATTGATATGCAAATAAATATCAACAAATGTATTGGAAATGTATTGGAAATGTATTGGAAATCAAATGAATGCCTTGTGATCAAAAAGGCCTTGAAAGGTGTAAAAGTAGAAGTGACACACAGGGTAAATATGTGTTGGAAGTACTGCTTCTATGGATTGACATCAAAACCTACTCAGGAGCTGGTATTCCCAGTGGATGATAACTCAACAATGAAATCAGTAGTTGAATATTTCCAAGAAATGTATGGTTTTACAATACAACATACTCATCTCTACCTTGCCTTCATGTAGGCAACACACAGAAGGCAAACTAAATGGAGGCTTGCAAGATAGTGGAAGGCCGGAGATATTGAAAGCGATGAAACAAGAAATGAATTACTGCTCTGTTAAAAGTTATATGGCAGCGGCCTCGAGAAAGGGAAGTGGATGTGTTGCAGGTTTCGTTTTCTAGTGTTAAATCAAGTAGACAGTCTTTGTTTGTTTTCTCAGACAATTGTTACTTCTACTTTGGTAAGTAACTTCCTTACATTTTGAAATTGACACTCTATCCATGTATAGATATGCATCAATTGAAAATGTCCAAATGACAAGGACGAACTTCTCTTCTGCTGCTTGAATTAATAATGGGAAGGACTAGTTCGTGACATCCCATTTTCTGTCACCAAGACCAAAGAGAGTGGAATTTAATTAGTAACTTTCTAAGGTGTGACATGTTTATGTGCAGACTGTGTATCATAATGATTATGATCAAGTTCCTTATGCAAAGGAGTTTGGTCTAAAATTTAGTGACAGACTTGCCTCTGTAGAAGCCTGAATTCTGCTAACTCCATGGTTGAAATACCATGATACTGGGAAGGGGAAAAAAAAATATGCCTACCTCAGGTAGGACAGTGGAACATGATGAGTAAGATAGTGACTATTTCTTTCTTAAAGATAGGTTCCCTATACAGTTTACACGATATATGTTCTTCAATAAAAATAAAATAAAATATTGCGACAGTATTTTGTAATTTTAATTATGGGTAGGTTACAAGTGTTTATCAACATATGGTTGCATCGCAGATGTCCTGTTATTTTGTTATTTATATGCATGCCTTTTCTCTCTACAGGTTTATATAAAATATCATGCTTATTTCAAGCATCAATGCTTTGGCCTTTTCTCATCAAAATGATGGGGGGCATAGAGATCGAAATAATGGTAAACATGCCCAATAATGTCCATGATATGTCTGTTCATTGATTTCGTTGGTATCACAGGGAATACCCACATGAACACAACCCAATAATGGTCAACATGCCCAATAATGTCAATGATATGTTTTTCAGTTGATTTAGTTGGTATCACCAGTAATCCCCACATGAACACAATCCAATTATGGTCAACATGCCCAGAAATGTCTATGATATGTTTGTTGGTTGACTTAGTTGATATCACCAGTAATCCCCACATGAACACAACCCATTCATGAAATGATGAAACCGGTTGGTATCCCTTAATATAATTTCTCGGTCCACAATTTTGGATATGAACTTGATGGCAGAATGGCAATCACCACACACACGAATGTTTTTCATAATTCGTACAGGTGAGCCAGGACAAGTGCTGATAAGTCCAAAAGCAAGGGCCAGCTTCTCACTGTGGTAATAAAGAAGGTTTTCCTTCTCATTCTGCTCAATGTCATGAAGAACAAATTCAGTCTTGGGCACATATCCTACCTCCTCTATCTGCCCCATTAGTCTTTCCAATATTGCATATATTTCCTCTACTTGTGGGTGTGATGTGTCATCCGCTACAAAGGTATGGACTGTGTTCTTGACCTCAATCCAGCTGCATCCTGGCTCCTTTTTAATCCCACCTTCTTTCATCATTCTCCTCACCTTTGCTACATCCTCCCACCTGCCAGCTGAAGCATACATATTTGCCAGCAGCACATGTGTTCCAGATCCTTTGGGTTCCAAATCAAAAAGGTGTTCTGCTGCCCGTCTTCCTAGTTCTGTATTACCATGAGTTCGAGAAGAAGCAAGCAAGGATCCCCAAACTGATGCGTTAGGTTCAAACGGCATTTCATTAACAAGTCTCTCTGCCTCATCTAATTGTCCAGTGCGGCCAAGAATGTCAACCAGGCAAGCATAGTGCTCTACTCCTGGTTCAATACCATGATCTCGAATCATAGACTCAAAATATAAGCAAGCTTCATCCACTAGGCCTGCATGGTTGCATGCAGACAAAACACTAATGAGGGTGATGTTGTTTGGCTTGATGCCTACTTGCAGCATTTGTTCAAAGAGATGGAGGGCTTCATGACCACGCCCATGGTGGGCACACCCTGCAATAACTGCAGTCCAAGAAACCACGTCTCGCTCTGGAATTCTGTAAAATGTTTGGCATGCATCTTCTATGCTTCCACATTTGGCATACATGTTAATAAGGGCATTCCCTACAAAGACATCTGACTCATAGCCAACTTTAAACACATGGGCATGAAACTGCTTACCTTGCTCAAGTGCTGATAGGCCTGCACATGCATTAAGAGCACTAGAGAAAGCAAACTGGTCCAACTCCATGCCTTTACAATGCATATTCCAAGACAGTTCCAATGCTTTTTCGCCATGCCCACTCTGAGTATATCCTGCGATCATGGAAGTGCATGTCACCACATCTATCTCAGACATATGATCAAAAATTTGGCGTGCATTCTCTATGCTTTTGCATTTAGAATAGGCATCAACGAGGGCATTCCCCATAAAGATATCCAACTCAATTCCACATTTGATAATGTGGGAATGAACCTGCTCGCACTGCTCAAGGGTTGCTAGGCTTGCACATGCTCGGAGAAGATTTGAGAAGGTAGACTGATTAGGCATCATGCCCAGCTGTAGAATTTGATCAAACAATTTCACAGCCGCCACAGCATGCCCACCCTGTGCATATCCTGCAATCATAGCATTCCATGAGACCAAATCTCGAATCAGCATTCTATCAAACAGGTTGCTTGCACTCTCAATACATTCACACTTGGAATACATATCAACAAGACCACCACTTATATAGACATCAAACTCAAATCCAGCTTTCACAATATATGAATGAACCTGTTTTCCCTCCTCCAAAGCTGCTGCGCTGGCACATGCCTTGAGAATGCTAGACATTGTGAACTGGTTAGGCTTCACTCCAGCAGGTCCCATTTGTTGAAACAGGTGGAATGCTTCCATGTCCTCTCCATATTGCACACTTGCTGTTATGGTTGCATTCCACGATACGATGTCTCGTTTTGACATTTTCTCAAACAAATGGCGTGCACATTCTATCATTCCGCACTTTGCATACATGTCAATAAGAGCATTCATGGCAAAGACATCGAAATCCAATCCAGTTTTGATTAAGCCATTATGGATCAGCATGCCCATATCCAACGCTTCCAAGTCCGCGCAGGCACTAAGTATACTTGAGAAAGTGAACTGGTCTGGCTTAATGCATTCTCTCTGCATCTGTTTGAAAAGTTCAATAGCTTCCTCGCTCTGCTCATTCTGTGTATATCCAGCGAAAATGGCATTCCATGACACTACATTTCGTTCAGGCATTCCGTCAAACACTTGTCGTGCATCATCCACACTCGCACATTTTGCATACATATCTACAAGAGCATTGCCCACATAGATATCGACCTCAAAACCAGATCTGATAGCATGGTAATGAACCTGTTTGCCCTGCTCCATGGCCGCAAGACTGGCGCAAGCCTTGAGAACACTTGGAAATGTGAACTGATTCGGCTTAAAACCTTCCCTGTGCATTTCAGCAAAGATCTTCAAGGCCTCTTCACCCTGCCCATTCTGCGCATACCCTGTGATTATGGCAGTCCATGATATGAAGTCTCGTCTGGGCATTTTGTCAAACATTTGGCGTGCAAGATGGGTGTTTCTGCATTTAGCATACAGATTGATAAGGTGGTTTCCGAGAAGGATGTCTGCAAGAAACCCAGTTTTAGTGATATGGGCATGGAGCTGCTTACCCTCTGCCAAGGCATTCATAGCGACACAGCTCTGCAAGAGTTTAGCATAGCTATCAGAGTCTGCCGGAATCCGTCCTTGATCCATGCCTGTCAATATAGTACCTCCAATGGCAGTAGCGGCATGGTTATTGAAACAGCTTGTACCGAAATACATTAAGTTCACTGATATACGATGGTGTGTTGTGGTGCGTGCCATTACAGCCCCGCATGAAAGCCAGCCACTGAATTTCTTCTAGATTCATGGCAATGGAGACTTTTCAGACTATCGATGATTGCTGGGAAGGAGTTATAGCAGACAGATTGCCCATCCATGACCACGTCCTTTTGTAAGCCTCCATCTTTTCTGGTAAATTTGTCGAATCCCTATTCTGGTGAGAACAGAATTATGATATGAAAATTCATAAAAATAAGAGTAGCAGTGAATCAGTGATCAAAATTGAAGCCTTTTAATCGCTAACCTATCTTTAAAAAAGTTTGCATCTCTCCTCAAAAAGTGTAATTTAAAAATTCCCACGAAGAATTAAATTTTTTTGAATCCACTCTGGATTTATGAAAGCCAACAAATTTTATAAAATTTTAAATAAAAATTGTAGTTTACAAATCATCCTTTTAAAAAAATATTTTTTTAATTTATTTTAAATTTATGAAATACAACAAATTTTATAAAATTTTAAATTTTAAATAAAAATGGTAGTTTACACATCATTTTTTTTAATTTAAATTTAAATTTATGATGTACAATAAATTTTATAAAAAAAAATTAAAAACAGTATTTTCAATAATTCATCAATGTTGTGACCTCAACATGAATCCACTATTTATGGTTAGAATCTAAAAACAAATCAATTTAATTTTTATAGACTCATATATATTCATTAATATAATATACTCTTTCATAATATTAAATCTATCACATAGCTCATATCTACATAATCTTACCATAATATTAGCATATATGTCATTTTAAGTCTCACTTAATGAAATATTGGACACCTTGTCTTCCCAAATCCCCACTTGGGTTCATGTGTTATGATTGTTATCAATTTTCATTGATCCGATGATCAATATGTCATTTGTTGTCATATTTAACGTGTTTGATCCTAGACTTCCATAAATTCTTATTTGTTTCATACAGAAAATTGTTGATAGTTATATTTAGGATAAAAAACTTTATCAAGCCAAGTGAAAATGTCAAACATGTATGTTATTTATTAAGTTTAGATATGAACATGTACAAAATGGACCTACTCAACATAACAAAACCTAAAGTTGTGATTACAACTATGAGAATTGTGATTTTGATCATTTAGTTTTATGCATCATCAAATTCTCACTTCTTTGCTCTCCATGCAAATAATCCCCCTTTTCTAGATTTTATGCATCTTTATCAACCACACACTTTCACTTCTTCCTTTTTTATGTTCCTAACAAAACTAACATTTGCTTGATGATACTTTGTCTTGTCAAATCTTTTGAGAATGGTCGCAAAACTCTCTTATCACATGCATTATCCCAAGCCCAATATTCATGAGACACACTCTTCATACTCTTGAATACTTGGAGCAACAGTTTTTGTGCATGGGTGAGATTCTTAAACAAGCTATGGAGATGGTAATAGAATTGTTGTTATTGTCAAATTTATGCATTAGGGATTATACTCTAAAATATATTTTTGCATCGTTTAAGAGATAAAGTGAACAACCAATATCCTTATAAGTATAATAGACTTGATGGCCTTGATCAACAATTTCCTTTAGCTCTTATTTTTATGGATCTCACAAAACTCCAAATCATGGGCATCTTAGCCTAAATAATTAGTGATGGATACAACCATGTTAGATTTGCATATTCCTAGTGGCACATAATGCAAGAAGGCTATCTCCCATGCTCTAGTAGTGTTTTAATAGAATTCCCTCCTTTTGGAAAAGGCCTCAAGGTCTTCTACAATTTCTTCTTTCCTAATGGGATCACAACTAACATACCAAATTTGCTAATTAGGAATTTTTAGGGCATCGACTTCTGTTGGAAATATTTCTATTTTTAACTCACTAGTTCACTATTAGTTAATTGGAGCTAGTTCTATTTTAGACCATCACTATTATGCATGTATTCCTAAGAAGAGCTCATTGTTAGTTCACTTTTCTTAATTATGGAATGTTATGTCCTATATGAGTGTGTATTGCTCATTCATTCATTGTATTCAATCATTGATCAACTCATTGGAGTAGTGTGAATATATTTTATCATTATTCCATATTGAATCTCTCGTCCTTTTCTTGATAAGATTTGTTTGTACTTGCTTTATCTAGGTCTTTTGTTCAGGTTTC